>JABFPN010006015.1:0-12181 GCA_022817305.1 Leptoteleia sp. ZL-2020
CGAAAGAAAAGGATTTGCGGGGGATAGACAGAGCGCGAGACGGGTGGTTGGGTAGAGAGAGAGAGGGAGGGGGGGGGGGTGGCAGCGCATAAAAGTGCTGCAAATTTAAATAGGTGATAAAAGTTAAACAAGCCCGGTGACTTGAAAACGAGTGAAAATTTAACGCGAAATATGAAAACCAGGGCATGTAAAGTAAGCGCAAACTTTGCGCGATTAATCAATACCAGAACCGAAGTAAAAGGGGGGCTTTTCGTTGGAACGTTCTGCAGAACGCCGCGTGAATAGCGGATTCCTATGGCGCCGATTGTGTTTAACTTATGCGCGCGTACATATGCGCTCAAGTAAACAGGATCCGCGGAGCGAATAACGCGACAACGATGCCCATTCACGAGCGGCTTGTGTACTTGGTTTACACGTGTGGAACACAGTCGCGTCGTGCACTTGTGCGCGCTCATGCTCCACGGGGTTAATCGTGATTGCGAAGACGCGGCCGAACGGCTAATGATATTCGTAATAATCGGCGCAATAAAATAAATCACGGCGGTGATTAATGGGCCGTTGCGCGAGCGCAAGAAAAGCACCACCATTGCGGACTCGATTTTTCCATTTCACGTAGCTTTTGATATCGGCACGCGGAGTCGTGTAACGGACGCCTTTACCTCGTGCATCGCTGGTTACACTTGACTTGCAATGCGCGCTGAAAATAAAAAAAGGCTCGTGTAAAATTACGTACCCTAACGTGCCGTGTGACCATAGAAATTTCTTTTCTTTTTGCTTTTGTTTGTTTGTTTGTTTGTTTTTCTTTTTTGTGTTATAGGTGTCTGAATTAGAAAAGTTATGATGTATAATTAAATGAGAAACCGCATTAATGTACATGCATTGGGGAAAAAAGTACTGATACAAATTATGCAGTTTATATGTGAAGTTGTGGTAAATACTGTTTTTTGTTTGGATATTGTACGCATTTGTTTTTCACTTTTGTCAAGCTTTCTCGTCGATTTTTATAAAGGAAATATAAAAGAATTAAATCCTTAGTAAAAACCAACAATAAATTGGCAAGATTTCAAAAGATCTTGACAAAAGTGAAAACTAAATAGGTGCACACAACTGCAACAATAATGTTTGCAATTTGTACCAGTATTTTCCTCTGAACTGTTTTTTTGAGTTATTGACAAGTTTTTCGGTTTCCAAAAAAATAAGATTGTTTTCCATTTTTTATATTACAATATAATTTAAAAAAAGGTGATCAATATTAATAATATAATAATCATAATTATGATTCGCAATAATTAGTCTGGCAAAAAAGTGAAGTTGATTACGCAATCATATTTTTTTCACTTTTAACAACCCGTCATTTTTCTAATCTAACTTTGTTTTAATTGCAAATTTATTAATTAATAAATTACTAAAATATTTCCACAATTTTACACGTTTAATAGTAAAAATTTTAAAGATCTTTTAAAATGCTTTATGCACTCCAAACTTGCGAGTTTAGTGTCATTGAAATTCGGTTAAATTTAGTAGATAATCTATTCAATATTTGCATGAGAGGATTTCAGATTACGGTCAGAAGAATCCACTTACGGTCAATAGATACACTTGATACTAGCTAGAAATTGATTCTGTTTGTTAAACTATTCAGGTCATGGATAGTTGAATTGTTTAAGGATACAATACTCTCGTCGTGAGAAGATTATTTTCTTTTAAGTCAGTAACATTTTAAATTGTATACTTATGACCAAACTTCTGAACAACTAGTGAATTAAGCATATATTGAAATTTGTTCTGAGATAATAAACAATGACATTTATTTCGAGAAATAATTACCAATTTTTCATGATTCGAATCAGCTCTTTTTTGATTCTTTTCATTATAGGACCAAATTATTGGATTGTGATTAAAATTGAAAATAGTAAAAGAATAATTGAAATTGAATATTATATAAAAGATTTTAATATAAATATAACTCAACATATTATCATTGTTACTATTCTAAGTCATATTTTCTATCGAAACTGAAATTATTGATGTATTTTTTTTTTTTTGAACAAAAATTCAGGAAATAATTTTGCTGGCATTGAATTCGTAATAATTATTCTTACAGTCTCTGTCACGCTCATAAATAACGTTGTATTATTTAAAAGATATATTTATATTTATTCTGGAATCCGAGAACTTGTGAATGTACATAAAAACGGTATATATGTCTCTGAAATCTATTTGTAGAGATAAGAATAACTATGCAGGTTTCAGTTGAAATGCTTCATTCATAGAGAATATGTATTTACATAAACATCCGCGATCTAAATGTTTACTCACAAGACATGCGTGCGTAATGAAAAACTCAGATATAAAGTGCATAAACGTTTAATATAAAAAATAAAATGATATGACATTTACTAAATGGAAGGATTAAATCCACCATATCTGAGATAATAAATCTAAACGAATGAAAGACCAAGTATCAAATTTTCTCCTGGTATCTGCCATCAATTTTTTAACAAACTATTAAAATCTAAAACAACAAAGAAACATTTTTTTAATCTTATTATATCTTTGACAAAATTTAAATTATATTCCTGTATTTAGAAGTATCTTTATAATTTTCCTGCCCAAATTTAAAATAACCATAAAACGAAATTCATTTTACAAAATCAATTCATTCATTGAATATTTGCACAATAAGATTTTCTCGTTATCGAGTAATTGTTCACGGGAACAGTACCATTGTATCTCGTACACAAAATACAAAAGACATACAGCAAAATCCATTATTAGTCAATGAATTAAAATGATGCATTTTCAGCGCACACGATACGATTGCATTTTTAACGACTAATTTTATTGTTAATAGTATCACCTTTTTACTTAATGGAAACGATGTTAATTAAATTGCGAATGAATTTCAGAAAAATCACACGAACGAAACAAGCCCGAAGAATTAATTAAATTGCAATTTTAATTTCAACTTTTAATAATTTGATTCCGCACAGGGTCGCGAATAAGATTATCCTTTAATCGAAGTTAATCGATGGAACAAGTTACATTTGCGATTTCAACCATAAAATATAAACATTCATTGAATACGATGTGCATCGCAAAATAGTGAAATAAGATTTGTTTATTAAAATTTACTTTACACTTGGATAAATACGTAGTAAAATCTTTCCAGCTTAGTTCGAAAGCGCTTGAATTTATTCAAAACTTATATAATGCCTTATTGTATTTATATCGAGTCCCCGGCAAAGCACAATCCGCCTTTTTTCTCCCCTCTTTTCCCGGCCAATACTTTTGTATAAAATATCTCACTCCCACGTACCGCAAATCATCGCGCAAGTCCGGCCTGCAACTTTTGCCGCTGAAATCTACATAGAAAATGAGACCTATTGACACGAAATTAAAATACAATGTGGTATTAAACTCGAAAACCGTTCCGGAATGACAACTTTGTTAGGTTCGTCGTACTCCCATATACGACTGGAATAAACGTATTGAATTGTATTGACCTCAGATTACCAGTCAAAGGTTTGGATACACAAAGATCCTCAATGTTCTTAATCCCGTGTCCTCTGTCTATTCAGCGCGCTTGTTATGAAAAAGAACGACACCAGATGTTAGTAACGTATACCAATCTCCCACATTTTCAATCGTACACACAAAACGCATTCTTCGAAAATTAAAAGAGGATTGTAATTTTGAATGAACAATAAAATTATTTGAAACTTTTCATTTTTTTTTTTTTTGTGTCTTTGATGTTTATCTTGTAATTTTATTTTCTTCGCTTGATAATTTATTTAATTATTTAACAACAATAATTTATTTACTTTTACTTAACAATCAATTAAATAAATCTATATATTAAATATAATATAATATTTAATATATACGAAATAAATATAATATTTAATTCGTATTATTGTAATTATTTAACCTAGCTATATAATTAATTGATTAACTGATTTACCATAGTATTCTTTAATTCTAATTAACTATTTTAAGCACAATATAATCGACACAATCCTTGTCAATAATTCTCATTTGATTGCGGTTACATCTTCATTAATTTGTTCTTTCATTCAATTACAGTCAATATATTATTTCCATACAGTCGTATTCCTTCATTTGTTTTGATTGAAACAACTTATTTATAAATATCTAATTCCATTGGCTTAAAAATATTAGGTAAACGAGAAAAAAAGTAAGAAGACAGACTTCTTCCAGAAAAGGTTATAAAGTCAAAATGACATTACTCCGCTTTAGCAAGAGTCCGGAGAAATTTCACCAAAGTTTCACTCACAAAGAAGCGAGGTCTCGTCGGTACGAAAAATTGGTAACTATCGCGGGGAAAAAGTGTCGGTTTCTCTCGGCTGAAAAAAGGTTCCTCGCGACAGATTGTAGCTAATTAAGGACATGCTCGAATGCATCAAAGTCGAGCCTTCTGGTATCAAAAGTTTTGGTGTCGCCCGGGCACCGCGCGCAGCTGACGCGATTTTATGCTTATCAAAAAAGGCAGATGGTGTCACGGCTCGTGACGAATGCCGGAGCCCTCGCCGGAGGGATAAATGGCCCCGCTGGCCATTGAACAACGACACGCAAAGGGCCACGCATCCTCCTGGATTCGTCACACGGCGCGAAAAGACGTTCTCCGTGATGACCCGCGATTCGTCGCGGCCGCGTGTGCCGCGCGCGGCAATCGAATCGATCGAGTCCGGAGAATCGACCCATGAAAAGAAATTTATATAGGTTGCCATATATGCCAACATATATGCCAACATATATGCGGCATATATGCGGGATTGTTTCTGAAAACGTATACCTGCATATATGCCTGCATACGTGCCGCATATAAGCCATCTATAAAGATTTTTATCATGAGGAGCGCAGAATAACATAGGCGGAGGCCTCCTCTTCGCCAATCGTCCGAGGAAATAAGAAAGACAATGTGAAAATCGATATACCCTGGAGTCACCCGGCACCATTATATCGGCGCAAACTTTGAACCATCTTGATACGCCAATATCTTCGGCTATATACCATCGCCGACTAATCTTTTTTTTTCCTTCACTTCCCCATTTTTGCGCCTTTACTCTCCTCCGACTACCGAAGTCGACCTACATTTATATTGGTACTGTCCGAGCGAACGAATACCTCTCGAAAGCGATTTCTTCGCGAAACCAGCATAAAAGTTGGGATATTAATAATTGGTACCGGCGGATATTGATTCGTACGTTTCGCCGCACTTTGATTCATGGTAATATTTTCCTATGAAAAAAAAATTTATATAGGTTGCCATATATGCAATATTTACTCTAGCCATATATACCAGCACATATATATATAGACATATATACCAGCACATATATTCAGACATATGCCGACATATATGCCACCTATGTAACATTTTTTCATGGGTTGCCCCTTTTTTACCCCATTTTCTTGAATTCTTTAAGTAAGGTTTCATCTGATTTTTTTTATTTTCTTTTTTTTCATTTTTCTTGGGATTTTTTTGTGTCTTTCTGTTTGTTCCTCTTTTTTGTAGTTTTCTGTTTGGATGTTACTCGTCTCCATTTTATTTCAATTCCATGCAAATTTATAAATATCGTTATTGCCGACGCGAGGAGAAAAAAAATGTCACGACACGCTCGAGCATTACGCCGCGCATTTTTTTTTTTTTTTTTTTTTTTTGCCAATTATTGCGCGATGCCGCGTGCCTTCTTTGTGCGCGATGGAAATTGGATGGGAATAAATGATTTAATTGAATCATTTTTGTTAATTCAATAATATTCGGACCCGGCGCATTAATTATTTTAACGAGATTTCTTTTGCCGTTTTGTTGCCTTTATCGAGCGTGTAAGTGGAATTGTGATCAGTTTGAGGCTCGCACTTCAATTGGTTATTTGAAAATTGCGGATGGGATTTGCGTGTATTTGGTCGAGCGTTCCGATCAAATCAAATTGTTTTATCGCAAATAGCAGTCGGTTATATGTGTTATTAATATTAATAAGATTATGATGATAACCAAAAGTTCGTTAAACTTACTTATTTTCGCATTCAATTAGGATGTTTTTTTGGATTTAATTTATTTCGCGCTCGTGAAATGTCCGGCAAAAAATTTCTTTCAAATGCATCACAAACAAATGAAAAAGCGAAACGAAAAATGATGTTCGTTTGTGGTTTATTTTACGAAATGATTCCAGATAATTAGGCTGATTATTTTATTAAACTCGAAAAATATAATAATATTTAGTTAATTAAAAGTAGGACTCTTCGAGTACAATGCTGAAAATGCGAACATTTTTATATCTCTGCAGATAATCCTTATATACAGAAATTAACTATTTTTGGAAAATTTAAATATTCCGCACCGCGCAACCGAATCTGCACAAAAGCCAAGCTTAGACATTTCGACTCAATTACGTACCGACCATTATAATAAAACCATTATTCCGTTTTGAATTATTTATTATCCCGCAAACAATGCAGCGTATCGTGCCAGTAATAATGTTATGACAGATCCACACTTTGCACGAAATTGCAGCAAAAGTGTCTTTTTATTGGTCAATGGCACTATTGTTATAGTTCCTTTATTCATTATTAAAGTTACAGAAAACGCGTGCAAACTTCGCCGTATAATATTATTTTCCGGAAAAAGTTTTCAAAAGTAGAGCAGTTAAACATCCTACAGCCAAATAGGAAATGTCAACTTTGTTATTAAATATGAACAGCTTTTGATCAGTAAAGACAGTTTAATACATTTCACTTAAATGCGTTCGCGCAGGTTTGTCGAAAAAAAAGGGAGAGAAAATGCGGCGTTTCTCGAAACCGTGCACTGAGAAAAAAGTTATAGTAAAATTGACTATACCCTAGTAAACATGAAACATATATGGACAAATATGTTTCTTCTTAATACATATATGTTTGATTTTTACTAGGGTATCTTCTGAAGTTGAGGGAATATCGTCCGTGATGTTTATACAATTACTATACCAACATAATAACATTTTTTTATAATTGGTACCATACTGAATGTAAAATTTTACTATGTCATACATAAAATTTTACGGCATTGGTATGGTAAAATAGCTAAACACTGTGGACAGCATCCTTCCAATGCCAGATGGTATGGTAATTATAATTACAACTTTTTTTCTCAGACCATTTATGAGATTCAAACGCGACATTATTGATTTGGCTTTTTGTTTAAATTCCCTCACTACCGTTTAATCGATAACAAAGACATTCAACCTCGGCCGTCCCCTCCACACGTGGAAAAGGCATTTCTCTTTCCTCTCCCAGTTTCGGACATAAATATACACGCATCGCGCACCGAGATAAATATCTAAAAGGTATAGAAATCTAGTTACATCTTCAGCTATACTGCCGTTCGTATACATAAAAGATAAGACCGCATAATCACATTCACTCGGGAAGATACCATAGGTTGGTATTTGAAAAGTCGGCAAAACACATCTGAAAATCATCATAAAATTATTAGACTATAGCCAAGTGCGTTGCATAAATCATTCACCTTGTAAATCCCATTGAGATCGATGCCAATGTTACATTGAACTCGGGGACTAATTTCCCGATTCGATTTATTATATTCGTTCAATATTCATAACCATTAGATCGATCGCGTCGATACGTCCGTCTGTTATAAATTTCTGCGCCAACGTATAATTCGATGACCGAGCGCGCTGGTACGTCATGCAACTTTATGTGTGTTCAATGACCGTGTCCCAACTTGGCTAACAGCGTTGCATTTTGCCCCATAGTTTAAAACATTTCATATGCGGTTAGACAATGCGCGCAAAACTGCCAAACCACGAAGAGACGATGGAAAACCGCCCGAACTGCTGTTCCGTGATCGCCCGATGCGGCCCACCGCCTGGGTATTACCTGGCGCGTAAAAAAGCACACGTTACCTAACGTTTGTTTGGATAAATCATAAACGAACCCGACGATTTTGTTTACTCAGTTCGCGCGGCATAATTTCATGCTAATTTAATAAAACGAGAGAAGTAGGACTACTTCGGACTTGAGTAGGTGGCAAGGACCCTCGTGATTGTAACTTACATATACACGACTTCAAAATACATGTGTAGTATATTTTCAGAACCTTTTGCGATTTCGAGGACGTCTTCAAAAAATAATTACATATGAAATAGTCGTTTTGAGGACGCTCTCGTTAATTTTTCGGAATAAAATTTTGATTTTTGTGCAGATAAGTTGACAGCCACTGGCGCAGGACGTGTTATTAAAAATTTACAAAATAACAATGTGTCGAACGGGAACTCGTATAGCGTAAAAGCCAATCAAAAACAATGGACGTGAAGAATAAAAGAATATAGAACGAATATTGGAGAACAGCCATCAAAAGCACAATACCGCGTACAAACTTCGTCTTGATAAAAGGTAACGATTACTGGTTTGGTTAATATATGATTGTGGTAAAACAACGGAAATAAGTCGTGTGGAGTGAAACATTTGTACCAAACATGTGTTTTAACTTGAAACAATAGTAAATCAGCGATCATAGTTGAATTGTCCGAATTAAAGCGTTTTATTGTCGAATGCTGCGAATTTAGCAGGTGATGTGGTGAATTACACAATTTTATTGTAATTTTATTGTAATTATTATTAATTTAAGATATAAAAGGACAAGTCGAGAGTCGAGCATTAAAATATTAGATCTAAATTTACAACTACATTTTGAATCTTAAATGTAGAATGTTCTTCATGCATAAAACATTAACTAAAAGTTAAATCCTATAATTATTAATCGAAAAAAGTTATATTTATTTATGTACATGAACTATTTTATTGCTCAACATCGTCCCTTATTCATGTTAGAATTATTTAAATAACAAACCGACAATTCGAAATTAAAATAATTTCGTTATCCAACCTTAATTTGCCGATTTTTTTAACAGTATTATTATTATTTTCAAATTAATCCCATGGGATATATTTTTAATCAACTTTTTCCGGCCATGTTGAAATGAAAATGCGAAGGAAACGAGTCATTTATGAATATGCAATATTTAAACACATAACGAAGCACCAACAAGGTTTATAAATAATTATTTGTTTACACTGGTATTAATGCGGAATTATATTTGTTACCCTCGAACGGAGATAAAACACGGTCATGCCGGTTCGATTAATTAAGCGTAAAATCAATGTAACATACACGCAGCGATTTATTTTTTAAAGCCTGTTCCCTAATTGGAAAAACAATGCTAATTCGAATCACGCAACGAATCATCAATATCGAACAAACAACTTTTCCGCCTCGCCATTATTATTCCATTAATTATTATCTCACTGCCATCAGCAACAGCGATCCAAATTGTTTATATATATTTCTTTTATCGCCTCAACATTCGACAACAAGATCGATCGCGCCGCGAGCATCATTAACTCGAAACGAAGAAATAACACCGAAAAGTGTAAACTGGATCAAGTTCGAGAGCAGCGTAAGCCTGAACTTGATGAAATTGCGAACTATAGAACGCTTCAACATCGCGACGAAAACTGTTTAAGAACGGCAACATTTATCCTTACATTGTGTGCACTTGTGTGCACTTTAACGCCTGGAAAAAAGAAAAGGAAATAAGTAAGGGTCGCGCAACTGCACAACCACGCGACTTATAACGTCTGCAATTTGTGTAAAGCATTATTAAAGCGACCCTCTTGGGCATGAGAAAATCGAATTATCGAACAGCCGTCTCGTCTCGCAATGTTACTTTTTGTTCCTTTTTTTTTCTTCTTTTTCTTTTTTCTTTCTTTCTTTTTTTTTTTTTTTTTCTTTTACGTGTGCCGCGATAAGTACAGCTGATGAGTCGGCCGATCCTTGCTTCATCCAGCGGCTTCTTTTTCTCGACCCAATTACGGAGAACGCGAGCTTGATGATAGTTCGTTCATGAATAAATAAAGCGCGGTTGTTAGTTGCCGGCTATAACCCACCCGCGCGGTATCGGCCATTTCATCGTCATAATTACGGTAATTGTTTCGTAAAGTAGAAAATAATAAATACCCGGGAATTTAAAAGTCAATGATAAACGTGAATTCGAAGCGCGGGGCGAGAGCCAACAGGATGGCACAATGCGGAATCGCGAGGGGTCGTATATGTAATACTTATTGCCGGAGTGGAAGAAGACGTGCACTTTCCGCTCGGCGATAAATGATGTAAAAACGACCGGAAAGCGGTTACGGTGTAGTGGTAGGTTTATTAATATTGTACCGACGCGAGACAGCGTCGCCAGCATTTGGTGCCCTCCCACCGCTACCCTTTTGATAAACCAATCGCAACAACAACGCCGAGGAATTCCTAATCCACCGCGAAATTATAATTAAGTTTCGAAATTCGCGCAGATTGGTAGCGACCTTTCGCAATGACTAAACAGCTTAATTAGTCGTGTGCTTTCGAGCAATGTTACGTGGAGAGAAATGATTTAATAAAAATTACTGACATTATTAGTTTGGGGAAATTGGAGAAATCCATATCTTAAGTCAGCAAAACGTATCAATTTGTTGACAATAATTCTTTGTAATTTGACAATACGTGTCAAAATGCTGACACTTTTTACTAGCTCAGGATAGTAATTTTCCAATTTTTGTAATTATACACTGATAAAAATATGACAAAAAGAAGTTTTTAATTGTGTTTCAGATGTATGCACGTCTTTCACTATAATTTACTGTTTTTTGAAAGGAAAATTTTCTGTTTTATCTATAAACATTACATTCAAAGCTAGTATCTTTAATTTTAATAAACTGTAATTTTTAAAGAAAGATTGATATATATCTGAAATACAGTTAAAAACAGTAATTTTTTCTTTCACATTTTTCTCAGTGTATGACTACACTCAGAGGAAAAATTTAAAAAGATTGAAATTTTTCGTTGTAATTGGAGGGCACGATGGACATTGTTGCAAAAAATACCATAAAATTGTAAAAATTAAGTGAAAAATTATAATATTGAGAAATTGTTGTTAATTGACGGGCCTTTTTTATTTGTAAATGAATTGTCAACAATGTGACAAGTTTATTCTTATTTTGGAAGTTTAAGGTGATTGGAATGTTTAAATGTATGTAAACTTTTGCAGATTGTGTTGGCATTCGCTTTTGTGGCAGCAAAGGGAGGTTGTCGTCAAAGGAATTGGCCGTGAATGAAAATGATTTAAAATGTGTGATAATCTTGGAATAATTGTTCCAGAGGAATTTGATTTCTCTTTTAATATACGAGGGCAAAATGCCGCTCGTGCCAGAACAGTTTTGGAAAGGTTGAATTGAAATATGATATTTTATTTGTACTTACCGCCAATTCAAATAGTCGTAAAATAACGTTTGTTAACATTTGGAATAATTAAATTTCGGTCAATTCAAATTAGTGATATGTTCGGTATCGAAATTGAGTTTACACTCGGAACAGTCGAGTGTGAGAAACAAAAGTAAATTCGTTTCGTATCGAGAGGATGAAGGATTGAAATAACCCAACGAAAGTAATTACTTGAAACAATAACATAAGTTATAAATTTATTCACATAAATTAAATAATCGAAGTATATAGCAAACGTTGTTTACATTTATATACATACACGTGCGACACATACACGCAGTGTATGCATACGCGTGTGACAAGACCGCGATGAGGATACTTTTTTGCTCTTTAATTTCATTTCGAATACTATATTTATACATCGAGAATTAATATCTTACACGAGGCGACATTATAGATACATATGTACATATATTACAACAGCCTTTTTCAGCAGCAGTCATATAAAATTAGAAAAAATTGCCTATCTAAATCCGTGTTTTTTTTCTATTACGTGTTTCACTACATGTTTTTCTTACAATCAAGACGCCGATTTTTCCCTCGTTTCAACGTTCGGCGGCTTGCGTTACTTTTCCGTCTTTATAGCATTTTCATTACTTCGTTTCGTTTTCGCTTCTGTCGTCCCATCTCGTATGTTTACAGATTTCTCACAGCGCAATCTTTTACGAAATTATAATACACGCGATGAGTTCAAAAAATGTATATAAGTATGTACAGCCAATATGCACGGTGGCATCGAATTAAGCGCATAATTATTAAGTAGAGGAATAAACGCTCGTTTTGCAAATTACTTTTTACTTTTTTTTTTTTTTTTTTTTTTTTTTTTTTTGGCGTGGT
>JABFPN010006016.1:0-12181 GCA_022817305.1 Leptoteleia sp. ZL-2020
CTAGTAAAAAGGCCAAAGAATTCTGGAAAAAGAAAAAAATTCAGGTGTTAGACTGACCATCACAATCTCCAGACTTGAATCCTATAGAAATGCTTTGGATTGATGTCGATAAGCACGTTAAACAGCAGAGCCCATAACATTTAACAGAATTATGGCAACGTGTTCAAGATGGTTGGGCATCAATATCCCCTGAGCGCTGTCAAAGGCTTGTGGGATTCTATAAAATCAGCAAAAGCCTTCCCAACTAAATATTAGTTGTCGAAAATATATTAATTAATATTTATTTATGTTTTTGGAGAAATTAATCGTTTTTATTACCAAATAATAGATTATATTTTTGCTGTCCTTAAGTATATGAACTACATACATTTATTTTAATTAAATTATGTAATATAAGTTTATGTAATTTATTATAAAATAGTAACAAAATATATACAAAAATGTTAGAAATATTATATAATTTAATTAGATATATACATATTAGTATTTTATCGTATGTAATCAAATTTAGTTAGTTATTTTCTATGTCCTTAAGTACGTGAGCGCCACTGTATGTGACATATAGAGACATATATTCGGAAATATATGTGAAATATATGCAGTCATGTATGTGACACATATACAGGTGTATATGTGGCATATATACAGCCATATATACAGGATATATGTGACATATATACAGGAATATAGCGGCATATATTCAGTTATATATGTGACAAATATGCAGGCATACAGCAGCATATATTCGGCCACATATGTGACATGTATTCAGCCATGTATGTCACATATATACAGACATATAACGGCATATATTCAGTCATATGAGACATATATGCGGCATATATTTCTGAAGGTATATATTTATCCATATATGTGACATAAATGCAGACATATATGCGGTACATATGTTTCTGACGGTATATATGTGGCATATATGTTTCTGAAAGCGTATATGCAGCCATATATGTGACATATATACAGCCGTGTATGTGACATATATATAGGCATATAGTGGCACATATTCAGTCATATATTTGACATATATGCCGGTATATATGCGGCATATGTTTCTCAAAGCATATACACAGCCACATATCTAACATATACGCAGGCATATATGCGGCATAAATGTTTTGGAAAACATATATGCAGACATATATCACGCCTATATAAAATATTTTCATGTCGTATACGAATGCAAGGCATTTATTTGGAACGGCGAGGCGCCGCGGTGATAATTGTAAAGCGTATCGCGAATTAAGCGGAGAGTGAAAAGTGTCGCAGATAAGGTGACAAGAAAGTACACACACTTTATATAAAGCACGTCAAATTAATCAAACACACCTTCGCAAACGCGATAATGGCTTATCGAGACAGAAAATGCACGCTTCTGACGAGCGGCGTTGCTTACTATTGATCTGCCGTTCGCGCTATCTATCATTACAAATTGAATGAGACGCATCCAGTAGTGAAAAAAAAGAAGAGAGGGAGACAGGGAGGGGGGGGGGGTACGACCCGTTCATAAATGTCATTTATTTTGCGATTAATTAAAGGCAAATATCACGGCGGAGTGTGGTTAAAAGCCGACGTCACTTTTATTTGATTCGCAAACAATTAATCGTTTCTTTCATTCAGCCGAGTAATATTTAAGAAGACTGGTTTTGCGATAGGCGTTCTAGAATTTCGACCCTCGGTTTCGTGTTTCGTTGGAATGTTAATGGTCGCCAACGATAATTGATTCGAGTTTAATATTTTGAAACTTAGACACGCCGCTGATAAAATGAATACGCCGATCGCCTTTTATTTCGCGAGGAAAATCAACGAGGGATGGAAAGGAAGATGGAAAACAAAGAGGGTACACAAAGTTTGTTTTTGTTTTGTGTTTACTTCCATTTTTTGACCTTTGGTATGTAAATAAACAATGGTTTGTTTTATTTACGTGAAAGAGAGTAAACAAACTTTGATTTTGTTTATACTTACTTTCATTAACAATGATTTGTTTTGTTCACGTGACCTTTCGTGTTTATTTTTCAGTTTGGGGATGTTTTACGGTACAATTCCGTGAAAAAACTGATAATAAGAAAGGAAACGTATGAAAAGGTTGAGATGCTTTGCGAGCGGACGTAATTTTAGTTATTTTTTTATAGTTTTTGGAACACAATTTTCATCCTTGGAGCTGGGTGTTGGAGTTTAACCGAGTAGGAGGTTTGGGAACCCCTGCCTCGTTCTAGTATTTCGACTCTCAGTTTCATGTTTCGTTGGAATCTTAATGGTCATTAATGATAATTTATTCGAGTCTAATATTTTGAAATCTAGACGCGCTACTGATACAACGAAATGCTGGTCACTCTTCATCACCTTTTATTTCGTAAAGAAAATCAACGGGGCATCGAAAAGAAGATGACAAACAAAGAGGGTAAACAAACATTGTTTTTCTTTTACGTTTACTTCCACTTTTTGACCTTGAACATGTAAAAAAACAATGGTTTGTTTTATTCACGTGAAAGACAGTAAACAAACTTTGTTTTTGTTTATATTTACTTCCATTTTTTGACCTTCAGCATGTAAATAAACAATATTTTGTTTTGTTTACGCGACCTTTCGTGTTTATTCTTCATTTTGAGGATGTTTAACGGTATAATTCTAAGAAAAGTCTAATAATAATAAAGGAACTCGACAGAATTTTAGTTTTTGGAACGCAATTTTCATTCTTTGCCACAAGTGGCGGAGTTTAAACACAAACGAGGTTTGAGAACCGCTGCCTCGGCGGACTTACGGAGCGATGCGTCACTCCTCGTGCGGCCTGCGCGAGATATCTCGTCCCGGCCGAAAACGTTGGCTCGTTTGATTTAATATTCCGGCATTGTTTCGTCGCGCGGCACGTGGACCGTCGAGAGCGAAAGATGGTGGTCCGCGACACGTGACGCGTCCTCGAAAAAAATACATCTCGCGCTTTGCATTCTTTATCAGCAGGTGCGCGCACAGCTGCGAAGGCGTTGGGGAAATTCGGGCCCCAGGAAGAGAGAAAAAAAAGAGGGAAACGAGGGTAAAAAGGACACAAAAAAGGCCAGGTCTGTTTTTCCTTCTTTTTTTTCGCCTTCTCCGCGGCGGAGAGATTGTTCGGCTGGGGGAAAAAAAGAATGGCGCGGCCGAACGTCGCGCAATTGGAGGAACGGCCACTTGAGAACTGGTTTTACAGGCTCCGCGAGCTACGAGCGGCCGCATCGCCGCGTTTACGAGACTTCCCAGCTTTTTCAAGGTCCCGCGCGGCTAAGGCGCTCGAGTTCGAATTCGATGACCTTGCGCGCCGAGCGTCGCGCGGCCCCACCGCCATTACGAAACCGCTCGCGCGCGTAATCCCACCGCGTTGCATATATAATTACACGTTTGCGTCACTTGGAATGCCGCGGACAATTGTCAATGGACCGATCGCCGGTACCGGTGGAGGTGCGCGAAAAAATTCTCGAATCGATCAAATTCGCCGCTGCTGGGGGCTCGTAAAAATTGTATTAATTACCTTGCCGGTCGGTTTAATCGTCGGAAATTAAATTCGAGTTTAAGGAGCGTGCCGGCAAGTTGCGAGAATTCAAATTGTAAAGTGCGAAGTCGGACGAATTGGAAACTGGCGAAGGATTTAGCTCGGATAAGTCGAAAGAATTAATTGTCGAGGTGGGAAAAAGAGAGGGGGAACGGGTGTGTTAAAATTTGTCTCGAAAAAGTGAAAACGAACGGAATTTTATCGACGAAGTAAAACGAGTATCGAGTCTTTGTGCGAATTTTCGTTTTTTAATATCGTATAGTAAAATTTTAAGTGAAAGAGTATTACGATTTTAAATTTTTCTTAGTAATTCTGAATCACTATTGGACACTTATGTCTTGCTAAATTAATTATTAACGTTCAAATAAAATATTACCAAGAATCGACATCTGTAGTGTATCTTAGACTACTGGTCAATTAGTACCAATTAGTGCTTATTAGTGTCATAAATATCTATTATTGCTATTAGTGTCATTAGTACCTATTAGTGTCTGTTAATAATAGCTAACGCCTTTAAGGTCTATTAACGCTATTAGTGCTTTTAGTGCCTGATAGTGTCAATTATTATGATTAGTATCTAATACACTTTTTCCTGTTATTAGTGTTTCTTAGTGTCACAAGTATATATGTATTTATTAATGCTTGGTAGTATCATTAAGTTCTACTAATACTATTAGTACCATTAGTGTTTATTAGTGCCATAAGTATCTATTATTGCTATTAGTGTCGTTAGTACCTATAAGTGTCTTTTAATAATAGCTAGTACTATTAAAGTCTATTAATACTATTAGTGTTTTTAGTGCCTACTAGTGTCAATTACTGTGATTAGTGTCTAATACTCTTTTTTCGTGTCATTAGTGCTTATTAGTGTCACAAGTATATATATATATTTATTAATGCTTGGTAGTACCATTAAGTTCTACTAATACTATTAGTACCAATTAGTGTTTATTAGTGACATAAGTATCTATTAGTGCCATTAGTGTCTTTTATTGTTTCACTTTAAGGTCTGGGCCAACGAATAGTAACTAACAAGACCAATACTCGATCATTTATCAATTTCTATATGAATTTCATTTAACTAACATAACAAAGATTCCAATTATAAATAACTTTTTTCCCCCATAACAAAGATGACTGATTAAAGGTGAAATACAATGTGAACAATGATAATGACGTTTGCATAGAAATACGAAAATTCCGGATTTAAATTTGACGCAAAGTGACAAATGTATCAATGATTAACCGACGTGACAATGACTTGCGCTTCCTTTATCTCTTGCCAAGAAGAACTCGGGCTTTTATTGGTAATCCGAACGCTTTCCGAAAGCGATAACAGAAAGACGAAACTCGTATTCACAGAGTTTGCCAGCATCACGTTTGACCTAGCAACACACTTTCACTTTTCTCCGCAAAGACCAAGGCGATCCACTTATCTCACTGAAATTTTGGAAGTCACAGTCGAAATTGAACAAATACTTGACCCATCTACAAAATAATTATACTAATTGATTTACATCAGGTCAACCTATTTCTCATACTGACCATTAAAGTGAACAGAAGAAAAAATACAAATTTTACTTTCATTTCCAATTCAAATTCGCATTAAAGGTCCCGGAGACCTTTATTATGTAAGAAGCAAATGAATAAGTTGAAAAAGTCTTTGAAAAACGAGACGAAATTTCGCGTTCGATTTAATCAAATCATTACGTTTTGCTAATTTCGAGGGAAATAAATAGTATAAAATCAGAGAATCAAGATAAATAATATAATACACGAATAATATTCATTAAGGGAAAGAAAAAATATAAAAGAGAAGATTTTACTTTAAACATTCACTTTTTTTCTCTCCAGCTACTTGAAATTTATAAATGTTTCAACGTGTAAAAAAAAAAAAAGAATTCCGCGAATACGTCGGGCAAAAAGCTGCGCAACGCCGGGAGGATTAATACTTAAAAGTATGTAATTTAAAATTTATGATCACATCGTGGTACGTAAAAGGAGCATTTGTTTAACTTTCTAATAACTCGGAGACGGCGCAAAAAAAGGCATCATAATTGTTCTAAAAATGAATGCTTACCTCTTGTTTTTAGCATTATCGTTAAGTCAAGAACGCACAATCACATAATTAGCGACTGTACATTCAATTAATTAACACATATAGGGCATCATAATTATCGGACATACATGAAATGCACAAGCGTAATATTCATAATAAATTCATAATGTGCATTCATTTGTAGTGCAGCTGCTTTGATTAAATCATTCCCCATAGTAATGATTACATTCAGCGAACCAAAAATCGCCGCATTAATAAACAATTGCAACATTTTCGCGGTCCGTTGCACGCACATACGCAGGCACACATACGCACGCGCATATACGTGCACGTCCGGGTAATACTAAACGTTTCACTAATTTTAATCGACCAGTAATTCGAACGAAATGATTTTAGAAACCAATTTACAAACAAAAGGATTGTACCTATAGTAATTACCATTAATTAACTGCAGCGATATTCATTCGAGGGATAATTATTGTACGTACTTCTAATGAGCTAATTGAAATTTTTGCAAATTCGCAATGCCAGTTACTTTTCATTTCCGAGTCGACGCACGCTCGGAATGGAATAATTTTAATGCCACAGCATTAGCCACGTATGGCAAGTATCGTTAAAAAGGTTCGAAAAACTGTAATAAACCTCTCAAAATTTCTGACTGGGTGAATTAAGTTGATAAAACTATGCCACAGATTCAGCCATATCTGCCACAGTGTTTCCCATATATGGTTTACCTGAGACTATTGATGAAATCAAATGGAATAATTACCCATGAAAAGATTTTATATAGGTGACATATATGATTTCAGAAACATGCCTGCATATATGCCAAATATATGCCACATATATGCCCGCAAATATGCCAGATATATGCCACGTATATGCCCGCATATATCCTACATATATGCCACATATATGCCCGCAAATATGCCACATATATGCCACGTATGTGCTCGCATATATGCCAAATATATGTCATATATATGCCACACATATGCCAAATATATGCCACGCATATGCCAAATATATGCCGCAAATATGCCACATATATGTCACATATATGCCCGTATATATGCCACGTATATGCCACATATATGCCAACCTATATAATTTTTTTGTCATGGGTATATGTATATAAGTTATTGTTTTATGGAAATAGATAATATATTAACATTGTCCTCATACCGTAGAAGACTTAAAACGAAGTACGTGCAAATCGTCGAAAGTTCGATTCGTCGAATTTGCAGGCGACGGTTCGCCGGGAAGTATCGCGAGGTGGAAAGGCTGATAGCAGAAATTGCGCGCAACTGATACAATTGACAAGGCGAATATTAATACTTATAATAGTCGCAAAGTACGTGAGAAAAATATGTTAAAAGCTTTCGCACGGCTTTTATCCAAATGCACCCGGAGAACGAAATGGCAAAAGCTTTTAGGCAGCGGCTTTCACGGAAAGAGACTGAAAGATGTGGAATACTCTTTGCTCCAAAATTGTAACGTACAATTGAGCCTGAACGTGTTGCGCTAAATGGCAGCCTAGTTGAGTCGTAAATAAACTCTCACTGGCTCGGTTTTTCTTTCCTCCCACCCCGTACCCTTCCCCCACCACCATCACCCTACGTGTCCCTTTTCCGTTGCTCGAATCAAGGATCCAACTTGCAATACCTTTTCCGCTTGGCTCTCCTACTCATTAGCACTCGGCTATTATGTATTTTTCATTGCACTTTATTAGCGCCGTTCCGGCCTAGGACTATTTTACGATTCCCTTGGCCTTCGAGCGAGAAAATCACTCGCACTCACGTCAATGAGAAATGTGCCTTTGCTCGGCGCAACCTTGGCATCGAAATGGCCAACTTTGAAAAAGCTTGACGCAATGATAGGTATGAGCAGAAATCCGTTGGATGTCTTTATATTGAGTGGACAAGGCAGATCTATTGTTCGTATACTTTAGATGTTTTCAATTTTACAATGAGTCTGGCGATTGTCTGGCAAATGTCTGGCAGGAGTCTGGATAGAGTTTGGGAGTTTGATAGACTTTCCTTTTTGGAAGTATAGTATGAGTAGAGCTTGTCAGATTGGCTTTTAATCTGGAGAAACTTGAAATTAGACAGCAGTACCATATTTATGGTAGATTTATTTGAGTATGGGGAAAGTTTGGGGCAAGTCTGGCAAATATCATGTAAATATACCTGGGGAACATCCAAACAAAATCTGAACTATTTTACAATTTAACAAAATATAAATTTTCAGACTTTTACCAGACTTTTCCCAAGACTGAAACCAGACTCTTGCCAGACCATTGCCAGACATTCCCCAGACTTATTTTAATCTGACTGAGATTGATTCCATGCTACTTCCCAGACCATTTACTAGACTGATATTTTCCTTCAATTAAAATTTGACCCAATAAGTGAACATAAGAGATATTTGAAATTTAACGTACTCTCAGAAATTTGCCAACATTTCCAGAGAAACTTCCAGTTCTTTTTCACAATTCATTTAAGATAATTACGCCTTATTTTAATATCTATAATTTATATATAATTCGCGTTTTGTCGAAAGTATGAGGCGCACGACGAAAGCTGAAATTATGGTTGCGCGATGACATCGCGCGGGTAATCGCGTTACGTAACTGTCACTTGCAACGTTATGTCGGACACCTTATCGTTCGTGAAATTAACGACATTTACGAGATTTCTTCAGGAGCGTTGCGAAACTATTCTCACGCGAAGTTAGACCGCAAAAATTTCGCCGGGGAACGTTAAACAAATGGACATCGAGTGTCAAGAATGAGCGAACCCGTTAGAACCGTTATTTCCGCAAAGCCCGCCAAATTTGAAATTTAAATTCAAATTCAAAAAATTAAATACTTTCAATTTATTAGAATTAAGATTTATTCCAGTAAAAACTGAGGGGGATGGCGAGAAATCGTTATCATGATGACAATTGAGATGAAATCAAGCCGGCGTGCGGCAGATATCAGCAAATTTCAGTGCCACATCTTTAGCCACAGATGGCATAAACTTGGAATTTGATCGAAAAGCACAATTAATCCACGTATGGCAAACACTATGGCTGGATAAATGAAATTTTAAGAAAATCTCACAGTTTTAATGATTATTGTCACCCGTGGCAGATGCTGTGGCGCCGAAATTACGCCAAGCGGTTGTAAGAAACTTGTCGGACTTTCGAAAAATCATCGGAAATATATCCGAGCGCTATTTTAGTGCGGTCGAAAGGAATTTTAACGCGCGACGATGAGGCAATTATTCTGGCAAGGTGACACAATCAAAATTTAAGGTTAGATTAAGCGAGGATGACGACAACTTCCCCGCATTTGACTTAATGAAGTACTTCTCTCTGTGGGTGGACGGTTAGATGGTGAAATTACTCGCTTCCTGGTTGAAGAGTCTCGAATCGTATCTGTGCAACACTGGCGACGCACGTCACAGCTAATTTGTTCTTCGATACTGCGTCGCAGAACGCGCCAGTATCTTCAGTTTTGTTTCATCATATCCATTGTAAAAATCAACGTATAAGCTAACATATTTGTAACATATATGTCAAATATATGATTTGTACTGTATAAATGTCCTATATATGTGGCATATGTGTGAATATATACGTAATATATATGTTATACCATATAAAAATCAATATATATGTCACATATATGTTACAAATGTTGCATAATTTATGCTGCATATATGTGGCATTTATAGTAACATTTATGTTATATTCGTGTGGCATAAATGCCACATATATGTCCAAAGTATGTTGCATACATGTTCTATATACATTGAATATATGTCCCGTATATGTTTTACATATGTCCCATATCCATTAAATATATGCCTGATATATGTTGTACAATTGCCCCATACACATTGAATATATGTCCCATATATGTTTTACATATGTCCTATAATGTTGTACATATGTCCCACATACATTGAACATATGTCCCATGTTTGTTGTACATATGTCCCATATACATTGAATATATGTCCCATTTATGTTGTACATATGTCGTATAATGATGTAAATGCGTCCCATATATGTTGTACACATGTCCCATACATGTTGTATGTAAATGACATATGTTAATATTTACATAGTCACGTATATAAGACATTTACACAGCGGAAATCATATATTTGACATATATGTTGATTTTTTTCCAATCGCAAGTCGAACCGTAACATTGATCGCGTCGATATGGAACAAACATTTGGCGGAAAAGTCGACCGAACATACAAGCAAGACGTCGGGCAATTTCGGCTGTTGAACTAACCTATAAACGCGCAAATATGCTTCTCCGCCGGCGCAGTTACTGACCGGGATGGGGGGGGGGGGACAGTTTATTTTACTTCGGAACATTTCCGACAACCTAAACATCTTTCGCATACGTATTTATTTCGCGATGGAAAACGACGCGAGCGAAGGAAACGATGACATCAGCGAATCGCAACGCGGCACTTTCGAACCGCGAGATCGCGTTGGGCGAGGCGTAAATAGTTAATGCGCGAAAACAAGCAATTCGTAAAAATTTATGCCCGAATACGATTTCTAAAGCCGAGGGACACTTTTATGGGTCGTATTCATCGCGAACGTGCCACAAATTTTTTTTTTTTTTATTATTTGTAGTATATTTCGTATATTTTACTGCTATCTTATCAACACTATCAAAAGATTATGCTTGCAAAATGGCGCTTTTTATTATTGGATTGGAATTAAATATGAAGCAAAAGCAACGTTTGTTTACGCTTTACTAGTAGGTTAGGTTGGACATTTTATTAAAATCGAATAAGTCTGTTTGGTGGAAGTTAGGTTCAGTGGAGTGTACGGACTCGTCGTTCAAACCTACGTGGTAATATAATTTGTGTAGAATGTTCGAATTCGTCGTTCAAACCTATGTGGTAACATAACTTGTGATGTAACTGAAGAACAAAACGTTTTTAAAATTGAACACAAAGAAACGATGTTAGTAAACATTTGGAAGGTCAAACTAACGAAACAAAAACAATAATATTGTTTGTTTACATCCAAAGGACACAGGAATGGACGTAAATACAAAACAAAAACAAAGTTTGTTTATATTTTGTATTTTGAAAACGTTTCATTTTTCAGTTTCATTATCTTGTGTGGAATGTTCGAACTCGTCGTTCAAATTGGTAACATAATTTGTACGACGAGTCAGAACGTTCTAATACTTTTTGACTTTCAATTTTTTTTACTTTTTATAAACACAAGCATTTTTATAATTATTACATAAAGAATTAATAATTTAATTGAATAATTACTTATATTTAAATTGCTTAAATAAAACATTTAGGTATTTAAAAAAAAAATAAAATTTCGCAATACCAAAGAAACTGACTTGTACAAAATTGTGCCATTATAATTCTGCATCTCGAGTTTCTTACGTGAAATTACACAATTTTAACAACGTCTATCTACTGTGTGTAACTGTTACAATCGGATGGCCTGACATTTAACGGCTTTATGTTTTTGAATTTACCCACATCCATACCCAGATATTAATGAACATAAAAGATCTCAGTTCGTGCATTCAAATTAATTGATACTAAATAAATTTCAATTTCATTCCATCAGCGAGATATAAAATATGTAAATATCGCAACTGGCTGGAGCGTCAATTAAAAGAATAATTAATATTTTTATCGTTCGATTAATAACTGGTGTGCAATATTTAATAATATGAATTAAAATTATTACTAGTTGTAACGAGCAAACTCCGCATATTAAATACTATAAACTTAATACTCAAGATAATTGTTTTACAAGTAATTGTAAACAAGTGCCAAGAATGTAACAAGTTATTAAATTATGTTGTTTATATAGATAAAATATAATTGCTTTAAAAGAATAGTAAATTTGACGTTGAAGGAAAAGGACGTGGTGGAAGGCCGAAATTCTATGAAGACGTTTAATTAGAATCAAAACTCACATCAGAAGTAACTCAACAAGCAACTTGTGAGTTGATTCAAAAGTTGAAGGACGATGAATTTGACGTCGAAGACAAAGAACATAGCGAAAGGCCGAAATTCTATGAAGACGTTTAATTAGAATCTAAACTCACATTAGAAGTAACACAACAAGCAACTTGTGAGTTGATTCAAAAGTTGAAGGACGATGAATTTGACGTCGAAGACAAAGAACATAGCGAAAGGCCGAAATTCTATGAAGACGTTTAATTAGAATCAAAACTCACATCAGAAGTAACTCAACAAGCAACTTGTGAGTTGATTCAAAAGTTGAAGAACGATGAATTTGACGTCGAAGACAAAGTAACGGAAGACCGAAAGTATACAAACAATTCAAAGTATTGTTCTCTAAGACGAACCGTGCCAAACTTACCAAAAACTGGCACTTACATTAGAAATAACTCATACTTCTCAGTACCGAGTAAAAAAATAAAACAATTGAACATACATTTTTAATGCACCGTTGTAATGTTACTAATTTTTCTTCGCTCCCACTTTTGTCCATATCCATTTCACAACCAATTGAACATACAAGAGTGAAGAAAAAATTTTTTTTTCGTCACAAGGGTGCCCCTT
>JABFPN010006017.1:0-12176 GCA_022817305.1 Leptoteleia sp. ZL-2020
GAATAGATTTTCACATCAAATGGCATCTTTTTTTGTACGTGCGTACAATTTGCTTGCCAACGATATGCTGGTCACCTCAGTCGATCGATTTATCCACTTTTGTGTAACGGAAAAAAGTTGACAGTCGCATTATTTATATTTGATTACTATTTTAATAGCTAGAGTTAGATGACTTTCTTTGCTAGCGATCATTCACTTCTTGCCTTTCGTCACATCGTTCTTTTATATTTATAATATACACGCAGAAGTATGTTAGAAGAAAAATTACTATACCTTATAACAAGACTGACGTAAAATCGTTTCGTGGATCATTATTATTTGGCAAGTATCAAAGTAATAGTAAATGTCCTACAATTTTTACTATACTGGATACTTTTACTATGGTAAGTTGTATAAATATTGTACTCTTTCGGCTGTCAATTTATTAATATACAATGTTGTTATAAGGTATATTAATTTTTGCTCCAACTTTTTTTCTACATGTACAAGTGAAATGCAATGAAATCTCCGGAGTCGCATGAAATCTTCTCGAAAGGTGATTCATAATTAATTTGTTTAGCATTTACATCCAGTTTTAAGTCCTTTGGATGTAAGCAAACAATAATACTGGTTTTATTTTGTTAACTTGACCTTTCAGATATTTACAAAGATTACTATTTATATGTTCAGTTTAAAAAACGTTTCATTCTTCAGTTCTATATTGAGGGAACATGTTACGTTTATAAATATTTTAGAAAGAACGGACCATATAGTATTTGCAGAGGTGCGACTCTCTGAAGTTTCCAATGTACTTCTCAATCACAACTCTATTTCATTTGGTAGATACGTGGTACTGAAATTTTCAATTCGGCTTTGCTACGATTATTAAAGTTTTATTCGAACGAACAATTGTAATAACCGAAGCAATAAAATAGGAATATTTAGTATCATTTTTACCGTCATTAAACTCACGGTTAAAGTTTCAAAAATTGTTTTGAAGTTCTTCAACAATTTCACACAATGATCGATTGTAATGCTTAACGGAGATTTAAAAGTTATTTGATCTCGCGATGAAACGTTAAATGTCATCTCAACGAATCGATCTACATCCCATTAATTACCAACTTGTACTTCCTCTTTTATGAATGTTATTCAGCGGAAGATTAATCTCGCGCGGTGTAAGAACGAAATAATAAATAATCATCCGTAATTATGGTATATTGCACAAAGGAAAAAGATAGCGTAATTGTTAAAGCGTGCACCGTATCACGGCGCGGAAAAGGGGACAAAAAAAGTACAAATTTCATTTCCGCAAAACGTTATGCTTTTCCAATTAAAATTGTCGATCCAATTTATTCCAGGATGAACCCCGAACGGCGGCTGACGATTCGACCTTAAGGGAATACATAATTTTATTCTCCCCCGTTCGATCAATCGAAGAACCGTTTGAATAAATATAATTATTTTCCATTCTCGCGCAATAACGACACATTCTATTGTCGTGGAATATTCTTAAAGGTAAACGGCGAAAAAAAGCTTATGAAATTTTTATTAATACTTTCGTTAGTTTCGTTATTTTCATTAGTTTGATAAATCAGTGACGAAGGTCTTATTTCTATAATCTTTATTAAATTTTTTTTTTAATAATTCTAATTAAATTTTCGCTTCGTCAGTACTTTATCATGCAATGTGATAAATTTCTTCCCAATTACGAATAATTTATTTATTAATTTTTTTCGCCGTTGCTTCGCCGGTACCTTTCTCGTTAACCTTTACTCCCGTCTTATCTTTTATTATGAATTCGAAAATTTAATCGGGGATACGATTAAGCGCCGTAAAATATGAACGCTCGGTGCGTTTCATAAGTACGAAGCTGGCTTTTGCGACTAATGCACTCGCTTAAATGCGGTACGTGCATGCGATGCTGGCGCGGGCCTCTCGATGGGCAACAGTTGCTCGACTATATCACGATGTAGACAGAAATTAGCTGTGACTCGATGTGTCTCTGCGGCATTCGTGTGAGATTAATGGCAAGCGACATTGACGAAGAATCTCTCGTGACGCAAACACCAAATATACGTAACCGAGTGCACCTCATAGATGTAGCGAGGATAAATGGAAATCGCGGTTTAGGCCACCTAATTTCTAGGTCGGTTCGTTCGCACAGCTCGACACCAGCCAACCGCATTAAGCACTACATATTATAGTGACATTTCCGCAATAAACCCGCTTCCGTCCTATTCGTGAATTCACCTTTGCACCCTCGCGTCTCGCGCGAGCGATTCAATTATTTTTATACTTTCTCTCTCTTTGCAATTTTAATCTTCCCTTTTTCTTCGGCGATCTATTTGTACGCGTTTCGATGCCGTGTGCACCTCATTCAACTTGTGTACAGTATCTTTTGCCTCTTTCTAAGTCTATTGAGATACCAACATTTGTCCAGACAACACCCGTCCCGTATATAGACGTATATTAGGAGTCAATAAAAGTTACATTTTAACCGGATGCGTATGCATCTGAAATTCAGTGTATTTCAATGTGTTTTTGATTAATCAATATATGGACATATATAACAATAACTGATATATTATTCTAGCTATATCTGGTTTTAATTATTTCATTTTATTGAAATCATTTACTACCACATATAAACCATGTATGTCTTTATATGAATTATGAAAAAAAATATATGTTCATATATATTTTATTTTTACTAAGGATAATCATTTTATATACATCAATTATACGTCTTTCATACTTCTTCTTGACGTTCTTATGTACCTGATACAACCTTTTATTGCTGTGTAATATATGTCTATGTTCCATATGGGGTGCTCTTCCACAGAAATTTCTATCCTTTGATAACATCTTTTAATGAATCTTGCCCTCGCACCTCGTACATTTGTGGACTGTTCTCAAGTGTGCAATTTTCAAGAGCAAAATATTAACAATAATTCAACTTCTCCTCTCTTTTTGTTCATTGAAAACTGACCCAATTAAGTGACCTTGAACCAGAACTACCACCCAAAAATTTAATGATATCAATTACAGTCCTCAAAAGTACCTCGCAACTCATATATACATGCATTTAGAGCTCCATTTGTTTGAATTCCGTTCTGCTTCTGTCCGTATACTTTCCACACTTTAACCTTCTACTTTTTTGCATTTTTATCAATAGATGCTGATAAGTATGCAAAAGTATCGAAAATTTTTATCAATATTAATGTAATGGAACGGAATTTCGAATGCTTATGTATATATACGTATATATTTACATGTGTAATGGCATTTTTTTTTTCATTGCATAATCGGAAAATCTTTTTAATTCATTTTTAATTATTCAACAATGTTTCTGGAACACGTTACGGCATCAAATCAATAACAATATATGTGTGTCTGTGTGAGAATATATGTAGTATGAATTGTTAATTTAGCGTATCTATTTGACCTTTTAGCGACGTATTTGGACCCGGGAGGACTCGCGGATTCGAGGCAGTGCTTGAAGGATGGAGGATCCTCGCCGCAAACCCCAATCACGGGAAACCATCTGGACGTACCCAGATCTTTAGATCCCAATCCGAATCTTTTAAGCCCGGAAACGTTAACGCAGAGAAGAGGTTTGGCAGACTTTGTTTTATTCACATTTGCCAGTCTTTTTACATTGATTCTTTTGTTCTTTTACAGAATACTCTTTACGATAAAAATCTCTGTAATCATTTCGACGTTTTATCCTCACTTATACATTTTTTAAAAGTAACTTTTTTCTATGTGCAAGATTGGCTCAAATGCAGTGTACGACGCACAGTTAAAGTTGGCTGCGGAACATTGGTAGATGGAAGGTTGATTCAATACCATTAGAATGAAAATTAAAATGAAAAGAATCGTTAAATTTGAATGTTCAAATAAGACTTAATGTATAGCGTGTAATAGAATGAAGATTTAAATTGAATAAATATTTATTGCAATGTAATAGATAAATTATATTAACAAATTTAGTTTGTTTCGTTAGTTTTTATATTTCATTTTGTATGTGCAATAATTTTCTTTTATATCTTCAATTTTTACTTCTTTGCCACATTAAATAATTATTATTGTATTTCATCAATTTGTTTTATATTTTATTAATATGTGTTAAATTTTTTTAATATAAAATTTGGCATTTTTTTCATTTTTATTTGCATTCGAGTGGTATTAAATCAACCTTCCATCTGTTGGTGTTGCACAGCCAAATTCAACAAAAGGTTGTACACTGCATTTTTACCGCAAAAATACTCACCCGATAATCCGCTTTGGAAAATGTCAAACGATTGCAGTTGTATATTTTCGTAAAGAAATTCTACCGATACTACTCTCGTTCTGAAGATTTCGAATCCTTTTTAGGCAGCAGAAGACCGAGCATACTGCCAGTGCCGGACATGTTAACGAGTTCGACGTTACATTTGCCGGGACAGGAATCCCTGGACCACGAAGGGGACGAGTCCGAAGATGAGATGGATGATGACGTACCGTGGAGATCTCCGAGCGAAAAGATAGCGTGAGTATAAAATTAATTTTATTGCGCCGCGGGACATTTCAAGCCCGCCCCCAATGAGATTTTCCATTTCTCTTGCTCTTCGCTCTTATATATTTTCATTTCTTTTCCGTATTTATTCCTATCCGGCGAATTTCGCTCTATAATGAAGTTCTACAATTTCTGTAGATGTATATCTAGCGAAAAACGAAAAAAACAAAGGAAAAAAATAGAACGAAAGATAATAAAATGTCAGTAGTATTATTCAATTAATAAAAATGCATCTTTTGATTACGTTTAATATTCTAGAAAACATTCGGAAGCTTTGGCTGTGTTATGAATATCTTGACAGTTTTCGAATTTATACATATCTGAAAGAAAGTGCTTGTAATCTTCAACGAGTATTAAAATAAAAATAATCATTTATTAAAATAATAATAATTTTTTCGCATTATAAAACATCTTTTCTTTTTTTATATTTCCGCAAAAATGAGTATTGCTTTGTCAAAGTTCAGAAAACAGATTTGTAATTAGGTGGAAATATTCGATGTCACGTGATACCTTGGCTCGTCGTGACTCTACCGCGTCCCTTGATTACAAACCGCAACTCGCCGAGCATAAATATGCGCGCCGCTGTCGCGTCACGTCATTAGACCGCGAAGACTACAATTTATATTACTTTGGATTAATATAATAACAGAGCCAATTCTTCCAAAAGATTATAGCATCCACCCTCTATTTTCGACCTTAAAACATATCTTTCTATTTTTTGCATTAAATATGCATAAGTCATCTTACGAGTACAGTGCATTAAGCAGCATCGTAGACTTGTACCTTCTCCCATCGATCAAGAGGTCTCGGCACGATCTGGAATATTTTTAATTTAATTTCACAAATGTGTCACGCGCGCACTGCCTCGAGCATTTGCATGTCACGGTCCATGTATACACGTACACCCTCAGCGTCTACATTATACGTCTGTCATATAATCCGTTTTACTTGGCGATCCTGAGTATGCACTTTAACGATGCCGTTCGTGTTTGCGTTTGGGAAAGAAGATGCGATCACATAGATCAGGCGGCTTTTAATTTAACGAGCCACCGTTAAAGTATCAACGGTAGACGTCGTCTAGTCTGCATTATACGCGGGGGGAAAAGATTAATAAAAATTGCTAATATTGTTAGTAATCTGGTCATATTGTTGCAAAAATTTGAAAAATTACTGTCCTAAGTTTTCACTTAATACCTTAAGTTAGTAAAAAGTATCAACATGTTGACAACTGTTGTCAGCTTTTAAACAATAATTGTCGAGAAACTCATACGTTTTATTAACTAAGATAGTAATTTTTCAATCTTTCCAAGTATATAACCAGTTTACTAACAATGTTAGGAATTTTTGTTACATCTTTTCTCTCCGTGTATAAAATAAACTCCGCGTCATTCTCGTGTCCTTGTAATAATGTTGTTATGTTAATTGTTGTTAATCCCAATTAAACGACATTACTATTCTTCGGGCACTTTTTTTCAAATTGAATGCAACACGGCGACATTAAACTTGCGTGCATTCTCTTACAATCGTACCCTCCATTGGCATAATTGTGTTTTTTTTTTTTTTTTTTTAATGTAAGTGGTTCGAATCAATTTTTCTTTTTCTTTTTTTTCTCTAATTACATGTAGGAAACGATGTCAATCGATGGCTCAGAAATTACGTGCTTTATTGTAATTCAAAAAGAAAATAGTTTTTACTTAAGGTAGATGTAAGGTGACGGTTATGTTCAAAAGTAAAAAGTTTTTAAATTTTATCATTTTTTAAATTATTGAGTAATGTTGGCTTATTCTCACCGTGAAAGTTATTGTTTATAAAAACATAAGTTATGTTTATAATTTATATAAAATGTTTTTAATTAATTAGGAAACTGACATAATTTCTTACTAAATCATATTTTATAAACCAATGAAAGTGATATTCACTAATATCTCCAATGTTGTGCATTAAAAGTTCCTTTTGCCAATTGAAATAAAAATATCTCAGCTTCATGCCAGTCCAATTTTTTTCAAATTAAGGACGAATACTAAATTTACATTTTCGAGAAATATCATCAATTTCCGACGTTTTTGAGTTGACCTTGCATCTACCTTAAAACTGCGTAATTTGCTAAAAATTTTCTCCAATTTCTTCTAATATTCATGTACAATGTAATAAGTCTATCTTTTCTTACGGTGTACTCTAAAAATTACATAGTAAATAATCATTTGATCATTGAAGTTCATCGACCTCATAACAAATGTATTGATTTTTATTGAATCATGTACAGTAGAATTTGTGAGAGTTCCTCCTTGGAAGATCTGCATTTTCCATGTGTGCAAAACACATGTATAAATCACGCACATATTTGTCATCCCTACCATGCTTTCCACTAACGTCAGTTACTTGCATGTTCAATTTTAATTATTCCCTGAAAATAATCCGTTGATACAACTCAAAAAAAAACCGTTGGATCAACACTTTTTCCATATTGAAACATCATATGAAAAGATGCTGAGACATTACGCAATGAAGTACTAGAATTATATGAAAGAAAGAACTAAAGTCAGACCATGTTACCATTCTGCTAATTAATATAGCCACTCTTCTGAACTAATATATGGTTCATTGTTTACCATTTACACAACGCATATGTAAGTAACCTATTCAACAGGACTGAAGTCAGTTTCGTCTGGAAATAGTGTAGGTACAGATTGAAGATTCCTATCTACTTCCATTTATTTCCCTCGCAGCTCTGGTAACGTGAATCTTTGCAAGTTCTACTAAATGTTCTACTAAAGTTATACTAAAATTATATAATTCTAATAAGTAGCATCGAGTGATAAAATATAAAGATGACTATTTTTAACCAATTACGAGTTAAAATATGAAATGCACGGTATCAGAATAATTTAATGAATATTAAATTTTCTTTTCCACGACATGGGTAAAATGTTTCTAATTGAACCACTTTATTTTAACATTTGCTCTAAAGCCTTCGTGTCAGAAAAACAACATAAATGACAAATATAACTGGATGATATTTGGGTTAAACTTGAAAAATAAATGCACATCTGGACAGTTATATGATAATGTTGTTACTCGACTATTTCCAGAATTCTTACGGATGCAGCGTATAAGTTCCTAAGTGAAACGTTTTTATTTTTATATTCTCATTTAAGCATGTTGCACTAATACTAAATATTTTTATAGAACTGTAGAAAACTTCCTTAATGATTATTAATTATCATTCACTGACATTTCGCCAATACAATTCAATGACAAAATCGTCAACAATAATATTCTCTTGCAAATAAAATATAATAAAAAGATGGCGGGAAAGAATTCAATTTCTTATTATATAATTAACATATGACAAACCAAATTAGCTTCCTCTACCTCTATTGTTATTTTCGCTACAAATTTCAGTTTATCACACTATTTTGCGCAACAGTTTTCTTAACTCACTTCAACTTCAGGTATTTGACCAACTTTTCAAAATGCATGGAAGACGAAAAGAGGATCATCATACCTCAATTATATAACTACGAGTCAATTATAATTAGACTTTTAATTATTGAACCTGCAATTATACGTATTTATTAAAATAACATCGCCTTATTGCTAAAAATACAAGGACTCATAATTTCGCCCAGTAATTAAGTTGAGCAAGCGCACGATACATAACGTATAATTACATTAATCGTTGCAATAACGTTTAATTCCCATCAAAGAAGTGTCACGTTCGGGACAAATGATTTAATGGGGATGCTGGGGGGAGTAAATTGTAAAAATTACTATACTGTATGGCAATGTTGATGTATAACATTATGTTCTGGTATTTTGGTATTTACATGGGATGAAGTATAAAACATGTTCAAGAAAGAAAATGTAAACAAACTTTCTTTTGTTTTTGTTTTTAAATAAATAAAGGTTGACTTCAAAATAAAAACAATAACAAACATTGTTATTGTTTCGCTAATTTACCCTTTCGCGTGTTGATAAACAATTGTTTTGAAGTCTTTAATTGGAAAAAAACGTTTTATTCTTCAGTTCCATGATTGATACAATTTATTACTGTCCAGTATAATAAAAATTAAGAAACGTTTGTCAATATAGTGTAGTAATTTTTGTTCCAACATTTTCCGGCGCGCGGTTGCCCGCCGTTGAAATGAAAATTAATCAATTAGCAATACATCCGCCAAGTGGGCGATAAATAATCGTATCTTTGTTGCGCGAATACTGCAGGAATCCGAGAAAATCCTGTTAAACGGCAGAATAACGTTTATTAAAGTTCCCTTATCTGAAGTGTGCGTTCGGGAAAGATTTGCGCCGTACCAAAAGCGGGTATGCATGTTTCCATTAAACGGCAGTGCAGGCGAGTAGAAATGCAAATCGGCAATGTGTTTAGCGAGCGCATATCCACAAAAAGGATGCGATTAGATGAAAGGCGTAAGACGATAAGCAATCTATTTGCGCCATCGCAACGAAAATCGCGGTGCTCTATTTCCGTACACAAATATATATACATATACACACATTTTTCTCTCTTTTTTTTTTCTTTCTTTTTTTTCGTACTATTCCCTCGCGCTTGTCAAAACGTCCCCCACACACTCTTGCGCAAAGATTTCGTTCACGATCGATGTTTCCTCAAACTGCCTTTCTCTTGGCCTGCACCAACGTGATGCCGTTGCATTCTCCATGATGTCCTGCCTGACATTACGCCCCTGTAAAAACATGGTGTATGATGTTTTTGATGTCTCCCTGCACCGTCTTTGTGCTCCCTGGCTTCCGGCACTTCGTCGCCTACCTTCTGCACTCTCAGATTCAAAGGGTGAGTATGTCCGTTCTTTTACGACGCTTATTGTCTGCACTTTTACTTCGCCACCTCCGCGCGCTATTTGTGTACCTTGGATGTGTATCTTTCGCGTACAGGAGACGGGTTTTTTTTTTTTCTTTTTCTTCTTCTTCGCCACTCTTTGTCATCCTTTAAAGGCACACTTTTAATGCCCCTTTCATTTCTAGTGCCTTTTTAATGAAGCACGCGCATTGGCTCTGCCGGTTTTCTTTCCATATTTCTCGCACATCCCCTTTCCAACCTCCCACCTCCCCTTTATACCTGCTCTCCGATTACTTCGCTTATGCCGTTTGATACGTGTTCGTTTCCTTCGGTTGTTGCACCTTATCGAAATGGCTTTTCCTCGAGGTTGCATGCGATTCTTGTACATCCCTCTGTAGAGCCGGTTAGCTCGTATAATGTAATTCAATAGATTAAGCTTGATAATGATAAAGCTTGCTGTTTACTTTAAAAGGCACGTACCTTTTTATTTTATTTCCAATGACATAATTACAATGAAGCATCGTGCGGCGCTGGATATAAAAGGGGCGCCTTAAATATATGGGGGAATTGAAGAGTGAAACGTTTTCAAAATACAAAACTTAAGCAAACTTTGCGTTGTTTTATCTCAAAATACTTAAAGGTATTAGACTTAGATAAAAGTAATAAGAATAACAATGACTGTTATTGTTTTTATTTGGTTAATTTAATAAGTTTTGTTGACACTTTTAATTTGACATTTTTAATTTGAAAATCGTTTCATTCTTTGCGTCTTAAATATTTATTCATAATGCAAATGCCAATGAAACGGCACGGCTGCACAGTTTTCACAGTTGAAATGCCATTCTCAATGTTTATTCGCTTAGCATAATTTGATTTCACTTTTGAAAGTTTTTTCTTTATTCTTTTTCTTCTTTTTTTTTTTCTTTTACTATTTATCCCGCTAACAGTTGATCCACTTTAATCAAAAGGCGTCACGTTGCGACCCAACATTTCGATGTTTCTGCAGCAATGTATAATAGTATTATGTTGTTAATACTAACGAAATAAACTGTTTCGACTAATGCCGACTGACAGCTGCCAAGTAACGTAACTCGGCATGAGACGTTTATTTTCAATCAACCGTACATTAGTACAAGAAACTTGCATTTTGTCGCCACCCTATCCCGTAAAGTCAATTTGCGCCGCAATCTTTTTTTAAAACTATATTACAGGATCGTAAAAGGGTTTCCGCCGGTCTCACCCTTCATCGGAGTCTCTCCCACCCTGTGCTACTTGTTAAAGGAAAAGAAGCCGCTGTGTTGCCTTCAGTTGGCACAGGTACACATTACTTATAGTTATATTTAGCTTATTACGTCCCTAATAGCAAAGGATATTTTTGGTACATTCTAAAAATATCCTGAATATACCGAGGAAGTATTCTAATATCCGGTTCCAAGAATATTTCTGGTCTATTCTTGGGTGGTTTGTGTTTTTTTTTTAATATTCCAAAAATGTACCATAAATATTTCTGGAGTCGGACATAGGAATATTTTATGGCACGAAATATAAACCCCTAAATATTAAGTGGAACAAGTTCCAAAAGAAGATAGCTTTCTGAGAAAAGTTGCAGTAGAAATTTAAGGACGCATTCAAATTTGCAAGAAACTAAATTGTAGCACGGTAAAAATTCTTGACATTATTTTAAATAGTAAAGCATGTTAAATTATAAACATTATTTCCATAATGTTTAAGATTATGCACGTCATGTCAAGCACGGTAATTTTTACTGAACTTTTCTCTCAGTGCAGTCAGTAGGCTTTGCAAAAGATCCCTAGGAAAGTCAGCCTTGAAAAGGGCACTTCCGCTTAGCGGCGCTTATTAAAAAGGAGATGACATTATTTCAGGTCTGCGAGCACTGTAGTTATAGGAACGCAAAGGAATACAATTGGCAAAATAAGACTATCATTTTAGCGGCGGATTACGCCAGTAACGGAATCTACAATTTCATTATTCCCCTCCGAGCTCACTTCCGGTAATTAGTCTCTTTTTAGACTTAAACAATTAAAGTCGCCGCGCGCAATTCGCGTCTCATCGAAAGTGATTGGAATTTCTTTTCTTCCTTTTTTTTTTCATAATAAAAGTGACGGGGAAATTTGAGCAACGCTCCGAGTTACGCGACTGATTTAATAGGCCGGCTTTGATTTTTCGTTTTCAATTAACTCGTTCTTTCAGATCAAAAACCTCGCTAAATCCCATTATACTTTTATTGGAAAGGAGGCCAGAAATCGCCTTCTTAGACGCAGTCTCTTACTTTCCTTTAGTGTACTGGATGCTGGGCTCCATAGATTGCCTCGATGATCTTTTAAGAGCAGGTATTACGTTGGCGGAAAATGTGGTGGTTGTTAATAAAGAATTAAGCAACTCTGCTGAGGAAGACACTTTAGCCGACTGCAATACTATCGTAGCTGTACAGACCATGTTCAAGTACGTATAAAATCATTACTTTCTTTCTCTTTCTTTTTTTTTTCTTACGGTGATATTTAAGTATAATTACGCTGAAATCTTTCGAGAGAGATTATATGTCAAATTTATTTCCTTTTTATTACCGCGAGATAAGAATGAACTAATTTTTCATCAAACGAAAGTGTGCTCGAAAAATAAATTACTAACGTTGAGAGAAAGATGTGAAGAATTCCCTGCACTGAGAAAAAAGTTAGGATAAAAATTATTATACTAAATGTAAAAATGGGGACAAATTACAATTCTTGTGATATTTAAAATACATTTTAAAAGAGATTATCAGTATTGTACAAGTTGTTATGGTACAGTATAATAAAAATGTTC
>JABFPN010006018.1:0-12176 GCA_022817305.1 Leptoteleia sp. ZL-2020
TGGTAATTAATAATAAAAAATTCGTAATATATGAAATAATATTAGTATTTATTTAAAAGAAAGATAATATATCACAACTTTACGAAAACACTTAGTAAAATATACTCATATATTTCTCTGTGTGTAGACTACGTAAAACAAATACTTTAATGGTACAATTATAAATCCATTCTTCTTTTTTTGAAAATTTAGGACGTTAGTGTAACGCTTGTCAAAATTATAACAAACAAGATAAAATTAATATTAAAATTATATCTAATTGGTATTTTTATTGTTGTATCATTAATGTTTGTTACAAAAATTGATCAATCTGATAAATTTTACAGGACTGAAGAACATTTTTGAGATACAACAAAATATAACAAACTTATTTTTTTTGTTTTACTAATTTGCCCTTTCGCATATGAACAAACAACTGTTGTTTAAGTTTCCAATTTGAAAAACGTTTTATACTTCAGTAAAATTGTTACCTTAAATTGCAACTATCAAACACTATAAACATCAACCTTACAGCACAGTACATTAACTTTGGAGCAATTGTTTCCCTTGCGTAACAGGTACCAAAATTTAAAGCGCGCGTATTTTCGAGTATGAAACTCGACAGTGCCGGACGAAATCGCGAAATCAAATCTGACAAAAAAAGAAGAAAAAAAAATAGGCTATGATTGGCCGAAAGTGTAATCAAAGTTTGGTTAGATTGGACAATCGGTCGATCGAAAGTAAGTCCCGACCGTGTCGACCGTTAATCACAGTAATAGCGGAAGAAATAGCGCGGGCCAAAAGAATGGCGCGAAAGAGTGAGAGAGAGAGAGAGGGCGGGAGACAAAGAGATAAAGAGAGAGGGGGGAGAGGGGGAGAGAGAGAGAGAGAGAGAGAGAGGCGAGGAAGTGTAATTGCAAAAGCAGATAAGAAAAAAGCGGAGGAGGCGGGAAAATGCGAAAGATGGCGCCATTGCGATATGCGCCGTTCACACGCCACGCGACCGATATCTCGGATATTACCCGTGCAAGTGGGTTACTCGTCTCCGTTGCACCATGCTACTTAATTGGACATTGCCGAGCCGCATTATACGCGCACCGAGCCTGCTTTATTGCCGGCCATTACGCTAGATAAAGACGAACATACTTTAATCAAGAAATAATTATCCACGAAAAACACGCGCGTAGTAATTGGAACGACTCTCCCGCGCTTTTTAACCGTTTTTTAACGGTCATTAATCCGACGTCCCGTTACTCCGCTGGCGGCAAATTTGAAATCCTCGCGCGACCGGATTGGTTGGGGGACACGTTTTTGGGTTTTGATTTTTGGAATTGCGCGACGAAATTCAGTTCTATTTCAATGAGTGTGGTCTTTAAAAAACTTTAAATGTAGTTATTTCAATTTTTTTTTTCTATATTTTGTGACAAGATGAAGTATTTTGTAGAGAAAATTTAAATTTAAATGTTGGAAGAATAAGAGTTGAATTGTAAAAGTGTGATAAAATATTTTAATCTACAAAAATTTCATATTAGTCAATTTTTTGAAATAACATTTGTAAAATTATTTTGATTTTATCCACGTACACGCATAGGTAAGAAGCTTTTTCCTTTAACCAATTGGTATCAAGAATTTATGCAATTAAAATTAACGTGCAAGGTGTGAAATTAAAATCTGTGCATTTAGTGATAAGTATTCGATGAAAATTATACTATGAAAATAGCAATGATATGTATTTTACTCCCACAAATGAATTTCATCGTCTTTTACCATATTTTCATGCCAAAATGTTGACATCAAATGCTATAACTATCGAGAAGTTAAACGTACGATATTGCAATGCTAGAATTTACAGCAAAGTTTCCTGCAAGATTTTTCCCATCGCACGTCACGTTGAGCGCAACTTTATAAGTTATTTATTGCAAAATGCTAGTACAGGATGCTAGATTTTTATGCGCCACTTCTTGTTCAGTTTACTTCGATTCCATTTGGCCTAACAATACGCCCTTCTCCGCCGCAGTTCCTCGGATTTTCCAATACTCGCGAGCAGCTTCTCGATTCCTTATTCAACAACTTAATGTCCCCCCACGTTTTTTAAAATAATAGCGTCGAATAAAATATCACGAACGAAGCAGCGAACGAAAACGTAATGAACTTTTATCCACGCGCGAAGTTTTTGTTCGATTTGGCGCAGTTTTGTAAAGGAAAAGAGCGCATGCAAATGGCAAACAGTGTTGGCGGCGACTGTCGTTCTTTTTTGCCTTCTCCCCTCCCTACTTTTTCCTTTCATTGTACAAAAACTGATTATTTATACCTCGATAATTGCAATCGCGTTATCTTGAACCTCTGGACTTAAACCGTTAATGCGAGGCATTTGATACTAGCAAAAAGGAAAGCTTTCAAGATTGGAAGAATGAAAATTTCGACAATTTATCGTAACTGAACGATTAGACGTATGGCGCAGTTCCGCCGACTCTTGGCTATTTATCAGAAACCGGTTGAGAACCGTTGATCACGTTGGGCGGATAACAGCGCGAGATTTAGCGAGACGTGCTCGTGCGCTGCGTAGGCGTACCATCCTCTTTCCTCGCTACTTTTGTTTCCAAATCAAAAATTTGGAAAGCTCCTCGACAATCCGCTTACACGGAGGAAAAAGATGCAATAATCTTTTTTTAAACAATTTAAACTGCTTTTAAACTTTATTGCGATAAAGAATTGCGTTTAAGAAAAAAGTAAAATAATTGTTTAAATAAAAATTCATTGTTGGAATTGATGGAACAAAAATTACTATACTGCATGGGAGTAAAGATTAATAAAAATTACTGACATTGTTAGTAAACTGGTTATATATTTGCAAATTTTGAGAAATTAATATTTTAAGTTAGTAAAATGTATCAATTTCTTGACAATTATTCTTAAAAAGCACTTTTTACTAACTTAGGATAGTAGTTTCTCAACTTTTTCATTTATATGACCAGTTTCCTAAAAAAGTCAATAATTTTTGTTAACCTTTTTTTTATTTATGTGGTATTTTAATAGATTAACAGCCAAAAAAATGCAAGATTTGTAAAAGTTATTAATGTCCAATATACTAAAAATTGAAGGACGTTACCGATACTTTGATTCTTGTCAAGTGATAATGATTTACGAAATGATTTTACGTCATCCTTATTGTAAGGTATAATAATTTTTGTCCCACCTTTATTTTACGTGTATTAGAATGGAGCACTATGTGCTCTAGTAAAAATTAATTGACTACAATAATTAATTCAATGCACTAATTAATACGATTACCAGAGCTTTCAATTAATATTATTTAAATATTATCAATTATTATTACATCACTTTTCCTACTTAATTATCCAATTCAATTCAAGTCTCATAGATCCCAATGAAAAAAAATCACGAAATTCTGCCGTTTAAATAAATGTTACTTTAATTTTTACACGCATTGTTCGGATGGTGTCACAATTGATCGGTGTGAAATAATAAAAGGAGAAAAAGGTTGGATTTTGTTCGTCGCGGATAAAAGTTGGTAAAAGTTGACTCGTTGAATATTCAATTTGGATCGCAATGAAGTGGGTCGATTTTTTGTCTTTCGTCTTTTATTATTTTTTTGAATGATAAATTACTTCGCCGAGAGTTTTACGTCGCGATGCACAAACATTTGCGTTTAATTCCTGGCAATTCAAACACACATCCCGATGACAATTAAGGGATTTGTATCAGCATTTCCATGCAATACCGCGGCAACATAATAGATCCGACAATCCGTGGCTTATTTTGCGGTGTGGCCTTATGAAGAAACCAATATAAGACGTTAAGCCCATCTGCGCTATAATAAAAAAGGGGAAAAAAGGAAGAAAACAAGAAAAAAAAAATACGAGAACGTTAAGACGCGCACCAGGTTTGATAGACCGCAAAGTCTGCGTGCACTTTTTCTACCTCGAAAGTACGTGTTGGTTTACCGAAATCGTTTTGTAAATCGAAAAATTCGCCTCGCAATTTGACGTAAGCTGCACTTACCGGGGTTACGGTTGAAAAATGTTAATTCTTTTTTTTTTCGGAATAATCAGTTTTTAATCAGCTTAGATTGACATTAATTTTAATGTTTCATGCGCGTGGGTTTGACTTTTCGCCTTCTGCTTTTCCACTTTCTGCGTCTCAAATCTTTGATTCGTTTAATCACGTTAGTTACAGTGTCAGTTGTAATGAAATGTTTATTGAAGGGAAAATTATTTAATTACATAAATTGACATTTATATAATTTAGTATATAATTTACTTGCGCGTATATTATTAAGAAAATAGCCGTGCATGAATGGAAACGTTAAGAGCATTGATAACATTTTTATTTCAACAAACACTTCTTGCCTTGTTCCACCAAATAATTCTTTTTCCGCGGTATTAAAAACCTTAAATCGCGTTTAGCTTAACTGTGCTGTGAGTAATAGTTGTGCACTAATAAGCACATTGGAAAAAAATAATCTGCTGGATCGGCATAGAATGCCGTTGGATCGACATTATTTTTTTTTTTTTTGTTTAGAACGACATACGAATAAACGCTGACATTTTTATGATGACATTATGTAATAAGACATAGAATGTCTAACTTTAAAGTTGGACGGTATTGAATAATGTTTGTGGTCAGACTGTTGAGCCAGCGTAATATTGAATAAATTATGTTCGCGCTGGAGAATATTCAAACTAATATTTTTATATTAGTCCTGCATAAACACTTTTTGTACAAACGTATACGCGCACTGAGAAAAAAGTAATAGAAAAACTGAAAACAATTTATATCCATTTGAGGATATCTCTGAAGAGTGAAAATTTTTACTATTAAATATAGTGGAAAATTATAATTATTAAAGCAATTGGTAGTACTTTTCTACTAATATTTACTATGTGACTTTTAAATTTTATTATTATTAACAGTAAAAATAATTACTTTTTTTGTAATTGTTCTTACATATATCAATTTATTGAATGAATAACTATGTTGATTAATTCAATCTATAAGCCACGATGCACTCGTAAAATAGAGCTCCAAAATGTTTGCCACAAAAAAAGTCACACTTTATCATAAACCAGTTATAAAACTAGTAAACAAGCCAGTAAACTTTTTTTATTACAAACTGATATCTCTCTCTCTCTCTCTCTCTCTCTCAGATGTACGTTGCGTTGTAATGTCAAAAGAAAATACAAGCGATACCTCGCGCACTCACTTCCCCATTACAAATCGTACATTACTTCGTCGCGTCTTTTTCGCTGTTTTCCCCGCAATTTTCTAATTCCCCGCAATTCTTAATTTACGCCCAGTAACTGTCGCGATAAATCACGTTAACTTCCACGACAAGCATCAAAGGAGCAGTTTTCAAATCGTATTAAAATTTAATATACATTTAATGTTTCGTGTAATATTAATTTGTCGTTAAATATTCAACCGGCTTCTCGGCTCGTTCGAAGCGCAACCTCCCCGAAAGGCCATTAGTCGATTAATGAAATTTGTATTAATCAGCAAACTTATTGGGTTATCTAGATATCTAGGGAGGGTCAATTATCATTCTTTGGCAAGATCAATCGGTTTCCCAATAGGAAATTGCCAGTAATGGAAAAATGGCCCAATTCTGGCCCTATACTGGCTGCCAGACCATGGTAAACAATTCTGGGCCAGCAAAGTCGCAGCTCTTGATTTTTTTACGAAAATTACTTACCCAATAGGAAATGTTCTAACTATTGTCTATAGTTCTGACCCATATTTAGCTAACCTACAATAAATACTAATTCAATGTAATAACGCAATTGCCACCTATTTTTTTTTTGTTAACTTTGGTACAAATACATTTTGGTACATTAGAAGCTAATTTTACCTACACTGAGAAAAATGAAATAGTATATTTATCAATAAATTCTGGGGTATTGAACCTATATGTACTCTGTAGGTGTAACTGTAATAATTTATGGAAAAACTAAGTATATGTAATGCATACAATTCTATAAACATAGAATACTATACAATGTATATAGAAAAAATTCCCAAAAATTATAAGTGATACACATACAAAGAACGTATAGGTTCAGTATTCCAGGATTTATTGCTAAATATGCTATTTATTTTTCTCGGTGTATTTATTTCCCATCTTTTTCATGCTTTATATATAACTAGTGTTGTCTCTTGATTATATGCAAAGTACTTGCCAATTTTTAATGACAATTCTGCGATTGTAAACCAAGTACGGGTCCGTTTCACGCAAGCTACGTCCCTGGATTGGGCACTGTAATTTCCCAGCAGATATTTACTGCAGAATGACAATTTATTATATTATACCTAATTTGTGTGAGAATTGGCAGAATTGTTAACTAGTATTGGCATGATTGTTAACCAGTACTAGGAAGACTTGTCAACCAATCTTGGCAGGATTATTAACCAGTACTGTCTTGTTATTGGCTGCCAGGTCTGGCCCAGCGTTATCACTCCAGTACAGATTCTGTACTGGCGCTGTACTGGCATGCGAATATTGCCAGTACTGGCCACTTTGGCACCAGTATCGTACCTTTTCTGGGCCCGTTAGAACATTTCCTGTTGGGCTGTTATGGTGGAGGGGGTGGGGATATGGGGATAGGGGTGGTGGTTAGGAGAAAAACGTCGTAATCTGTTGTTTCCGGAATTAATGATGCATTTGGCCGGGCGGCGATCGATTTGCCGCGGCGCGTTACAACCTACAAGACGTACGCGCTACGTGTTTTGCACCTGTGCTTAACGGCCGATCTCTGATAAGGGTTTATAACCACCGGGGGCGCAGGAAAAGGGGGGCGGGAAGGGGTGGCAAAGCGCGGGGGTCGGATGCTCCTTTCGAGTCGGCTCTAAAGGCGCTTTTCCGTTCGTCGACACGCCACCTAAAGGCCTGGGCGAGCCTTCTCGCCCCGCTTGATGGATTGCGCGTAAAACTGCATATCAATATCAACATCTTGGCCCGACCGCGCGCTTCCAATTATTTCGTCAAACCGTCGTAAATTGTCCGCGATTTTTCATGCGTGACCGTCCCGAAGGAAATTGCTCGAATGCGAGCGAGGTTCTCCCCCCCTACATCCCCCCTGTCCCCGGTACGCTCCGATTACGATTACCTTATCATCGCACAGTGATAAAATATAATGAGTTACGTTGACTTGGTATAATCAACGAAATTTATTGTGACCGACCGGTCGAGGGGAATCGAAATCCGTGCCGAGTTATTGAGCCGCTGCCATCGGAATTTTTTATTTATTCCTTCATTTATTTCCTGCCACTTCCATCCTTCGTGTATTCAAATTTCAGACGAATTATTAGGGATTTGAGATGTTAAATTAGACTTCGATTGCGACAATATTTACGGAGTTTTTGTGTAGTGAGAGAAAAATTTATTGAAGATAATGTAATTATTTTTTGTATTTTGAAGATACAAGGAACAAGTCTATGAAAGTAAAATCAAAAATTATAAAATTTGTTCATAAAAGAGGAAAATATGATTTTTCAGTTTATTTTTAGAAATTTATGAACAAACTGTACAATTTTTTATTGTACTTTTTGCAACATTACCCATCACCTCATCAAATTACAATGATAATTTTCACTTTTTTCAAATTTTTTCAAATTTTTTCCCTCAGTGTATTGTATTATGATCGAGGATAACGCTCCCTCAAACCCGACAATTTTTGGAGCAACTATTACGTCACAATTGAGTGTACAGTTCAAGCATTACGTTTGCATTAAGATTACATTAAAATAATGTTTTTACGAAACAATTTAATGGCGAAATTGAATCACTTAAATTACAATTATTGATTAGACTGATTGCATTCTGTTTTCTCGTTACTCTGATAATGTAGTTAAAGTTCATTTCAATGTGTTTTTCTGGCGAACTTAATGGCAGATATAATTTTCCAATAATACAGTACGTACACATTTTGCAATATTTCTCTCAATTCGCACGGAACTTTGACTCGGTAGTACACATTACAGTGCGGAGGAATATAAGTTTATGATAATTTATTAACTTGCTTGCGATAATGTATTGTGTATTGCGCAATATAATTGTTCAAATTATCATGTTTATAATAAACTTTTTTTTTCTGTTTTAAGTATAACGTAAAAATCACCATGTTGTCTTATTGTATGTAATAGGTACAAACTATGTGACGTGCACTTTCTAACGAACGCAATAAAAATTTCTAGATCTTTCAGTCGGTCGTTTTTTGTCATACAAATTTATCTAATCTTAATACATCTCGACGATCCGATCAGTTTTTGTTTTCCAAGCATTCATATTCTAAAAGAAATAAATTTTCATGTCTCCAAAACCATACTATTAATAGTTGATTTATACGACATATTATTATCATTGATTAATTGAAATAATCATTATAATTTATTACAAAAATATAAAAAAAAAGTGTTCTTTACCAAAATGAAAAGTTAAACTTCAAAATTCGACGCGGGTAAACTTTTTATGTCTGAATATTGTTTAAAATTCACAAACCGTAACCGGGTGTTTTGTATAACTCCACGAGATAGCGCAATATTTATTTTCAAATTAGATAAGTACGGCTGATTCAGTCGCACTGTTTATATAATTTAATTTAACTACCTGTAATTAATTTATACAAATAATAATCAGTTCTTTCGAGAATTTAGATTTCTGTTTTCGATAAAATACGTCGAAATACTTTTTCGTTGAAATTCTACGCGCGTCTCATACTGTAAATAAACTAAACTCACACTAAATTAGTCGAAAATTTGTAAATAAATTCACTTCGTTATCAAGGCGAATATATTTTTTCGGTTGTAGTTTCATTAAAACCACTGAAAGTCCAATACCAAAGCAAGTTTCGAAGCAACAACTACGTCCCTTTTCTCCGCACACAACAATATTTAAAATAACATTTCCCTTATCATTCGCGTATCTCCCGTCACGATTCTTCTTCAACGACTACAAGGACCCAGACGAAAGACCAATCAAACGCAGCTGGCATGTTTTTGGAGGCACGATATAATTCGGATGGTCCATAAAAGGATCCAAACTGGACACGACGCACCAAAAAAAAAAAGAAAAAAAAAATAATATTTCACAATCGGTATCATTAGCCGATTATCAGTTAAATCAACTGAAAATTATTTCTCCCACCTCTCTTTAATAAGAAAATTCCAGTGAAAATCGGTAGAATCAGCCTTCTCCTTTTTTTTTTACTGTGCGGGCAAGTGGAAAACGGACGAGAGGCCGAATAAATGTATCTGGGCCGGATTGGTTGGGCGCACCCCCTGGCGAGGAAGATGGCAAAATAACGCGTCGCGGAATATTCTGTCTGGGCGATCGTGTGGGGTCGCGTGTCAAAGTCGGGAAGAAGAGGCCGCGCCGTCCCTGGTGCCCCCCCCTCCCCTCGTCCCCCCTCGCCTCCTCTATACGGGCATGTTAACCCCGTGGAGGCTCGCAGACGCATCCGCGTGAGAGACGTATAGGAAATGGCGCTGCGCGAGCGAGAGGGCGCGCGCCGTGCGACGGAGAGGCGGCGAGAGTGGCCGGCCTAAAGGGGATACCGCGGTCGACGCACCAACGCGACCCAACTTGAGAGGCAACGCGAGCCGCGGCGAGCGAGGGAGAGCGCGCTCCGCCGGCCGAACGGCGCATCGCCTTTAAGAGGCGAGTCGCCGTCGCTGCCCGGCCGCGCGACTCGCCGCGCGACTTCCACCGTCGCCATCCTCACGACTACTACTAATCCAGCGCGCGCGCTATCTCCGGCCCCTATCGGCGTTGTTGCGCGGCCACGGCGAAACTCCTTCGACGCCTTCGCGGCCTCTCGCCTTTCCCGGCCGTTTTCGTGGCGTCCAACGCTCGCGACACCCCCCTCTAAAATTAATGCCGCACGCGGACCTAGACCCGGAAATTCCTGGCCTCCCAAATATTTCGATTGCTTCGACTGATTCTTCGCGGAAAAAAAAATGGGATGATTGCGGGAAACGTATTAGTAAGGCTTGGCACGATTCCTTTGGATTGTTGTACTTGTATGGACCGATAAAAAAATATAGCAATATTAACTATACGCATAGTTAATTTCCGTGGATACTATACAATTTGACTTCCAGTTACTTCTAGTTAGAATAACCACAATATGGTTAATTCAAGCAGAATTTTAGTAATCACGAGAATTAACTATGTAACTTTTTTCTCAGTGTACACGACGAGAAATATTTTGGAAAATTTCCAATAATTTATAGTAAACGAACCATATCGAGCAATTTTCATTTTTTTTTGGTTCAAAGTTTAGATTAATTTTTACCATAGTAATAATTTGAAATTGAACCATTTGTTCAATTGTTTATTTTGTTCAATTCAATTTTTAATTGTTCTCCATTATAACTATGGTAAAGATTGATCTAAACTTTGAAAGAAAAATGAAAATCTGCTCGATATGGTTCGTTTACTATAAATTATTGGAACTTTTCCATAATATTTCTTTTAGTGTATTTATACCAGTATCCACCATACATTTTTTTTAGAGTAGACCCGTAGGATCTCGCGATCACCGCGCTTTTTAATACGATAGAAAATGCCGCCCAACTCGATCCCACGTCCCATCCCACCGCGATTTCGACAACTCGTTTCTCCGCGATGCTCTCCGTAGTAGCTGTCAGACTCCGATGTTTGCGGCAGGAATACGCTCTCTATGAAAAGTTCATATCGATGGAGAATGGTAATGGTCGCGGGAAAGGTGGAATGGCTTTTCCAAGTGATTTATTGGAGTGTGGCAAATGTTTATGTTTCGTTGGATATTTGTGGTCGAGTGGTTTAGCCTGGCTACTTAACTGCCGTGCCAACAAATTCCCCATCGACAAACTCAACCGATGTAACCGAAATGTAAGCTAAAACAATATCAACTCTCGTGTCCTTTTCCTTCTTCAAACCAGAATTTACAATATTCCCAATTAAGTTGGGGTCTTAAAAGTGAACGCACGGATATTTTCACAGTGGCAACTTTGCGGCAAACATAATTGATTTACCGTTAGTAATTGCGCGACGTTTCAAATGTCCCTTTTTTTTTTTTTATTTGACAAAAGAACATTTTAGTGTCACCGACCGAAATACGCTAAACGACTTCAAATGAGACACTCCGACTACATCAAAGACACCTGTTTTTCTGTAATATGACAACGTTTTTCCTATGATCTCACCGGGGCTAAACTTACCCGAAATTTACAGCTAAATGCGTTCGGTTATTTTCATCTTATGGCGAACACGTTGGCATTTCGAGACAATCTATTTTGTTTTCAACTTTCAACTGATAAACTGACGTATCAGCCACCACCGAAATAACCGATTTTCATCGTCTCAACTAAAATGGTTTACCACTAAATTTATTGCCCTGCTTATTTATTCTTTTACAGACGAAACACGCTTTGGTGTGAATTATTTGTTTGAGAATAAATGCCTCCTCGAGTGTCAAATCAAGGTCACCGAGTGGTACACTTTTAAGGCGCCGTATAAAAATGAATTTACACGACGAGACGGAAGTAGGGAAAAAAGGGGAAGTGGGCTGTGCTTCTGGGTAAAAAGGAAGTCTATACACTGAGGAAAATTCGTGTAGTTCACGCAACAGCGTGCGTAGAGTTGAAGCTTAAACAATTATAACAACTAAAAATATGATTGGACCAACTGTAAATGGAGTTGTTGCAAGTATTTTCACTCCAACTTCGTGTTAAGAGTTGGTTTTGGAGTCAACTTCCAATATTCAGTTGTGGTTATCACTGTAACTGAAAGTGATTACAGTAAACAAATGAAGCACAGATAATCTTGGAGTTAAACTTAAATTTGTCTTGTAAAAGATACTCAGATGTTCATTAAAAAATTATGTACAGCATCTGAATTAAATGTATAATAATCTAAATTAAAATTACTTCCCAAGTAGAAATTTTGGGCGGGCATTGACAGGGGCCCAGGGTGGCATCCCACTTTCCTTCCGGGGCCCCAGTATAGGATACCATGCACGGCCCCGGACGGTATGTAATGCTTGTGCATGGCGGGGCCTCCCAAGGGTGCCCAACAAGGAAATCGGACCAGAACCCTGGCGGGCATGCCATGTCAGTGCCCGAGCGGGTATGCCATGTCAATGCCCGAGAAGGTATGCCATGTCAATTCCCGAGATTTTTAACTTTTACCGTAGGATTTA
>JABFPN010006019.1:0-12176 GCA_022817305.1 Leptoteleia sp. ZL-2020
TATCTTTTGGAAGTCGTTTTACTAACTAATTTAGAGGTTATATTTTGGGTTACAAAAACGACTTCCAAAAGATAGCTTTTTGAGAAAAGTTGCAATGCATAAAAAACAATTTAAAAAAATCTAAACACGTTTAACTTTGGACGTACGTTGCGTTTTTCTCAAATTAATTATTATTTTGTAAAATATTTACAAATATTTATTTGGCGGCAATTTTTTTCAATTTGAACTTCGTCAACGAGTGACATTTCACCTTAAATTTGAAATTAATTTCTTGTGTATTTTTAAATCACACATTTATAGTTTTTATTATACTACACATCGATTTCAACACTTTTACCGAACAATAATATTTACACTATTGACAATTTTTATTTCCGCCAAATAACTTTAATATGTTAAACGTGTTGAAATATTTTTTTGCCTCACCCACGTGCAATTAACGCAGCATATAAAGGCTCGGGGTTATAGGTCAGCATTCGATTTGTTGGTACTCTCATTTTTAATGCTAGTTACAAACAAGTCTTCGGTGTCAAGAAGTGCATCGATCTCAATAAAGCACATGTCATAGATAAGACAAGCATCTTATTATCACTTAAGGCGAAGTAACAGGTCTCGCCTCTATTTCGTTTGCATCGAATAATAATGATTTTCATATCTCAGAAATGCAGCATGAAAAATTCATTCGATCAAAGTTGATTATAACTTTGGCGCTTCATAATTATAAATTGCAGAATAACGTCGTCGCAAACTTTGGAGCAAAGAAACTGTTCACAAAATTCAATTATTGAGAGATGATTATAATTGACGCACGTTATGAATCAAACCAGCTTCGATGTCCCTTTTCTAACTAGCAATTTTCTTTTGGAATGCTTTGACACATTCTCTTGAGTATACATTTTAAAGCAAAGTGTATTATTTTCAAGTTTCAAGTGTATATGATCAAGACTTTTTACATACAAGAATTAATATGTAATGTGCACTTTTCAAGTATATTCAAAAGACAATAAAATTTAAATTTATTTCCAAGACAAAGAAAATGCTCTGCATTATTGGATATTCTTCTAAAATATTTTAAAACAATAAGTCAAGGAGAAAGAAAAAGGGAACACTATGATAAAAATGGTAGCAAGATTGAAAGAGCACATACGGCTAATCGACAACTGGAAAGTTAACAATACTTTTATAGGTGGTGAGCACTTTCCCTTTTCTAAATTTCAAGCATACCCCACCGATGTCACACAAATAAAATGCCAAGAAATCACAATGACATACTTTCACCCATTAACTTAACAAAGAGCTTAATAACAGTATGGTAATAATTTACCAAACGATAAGCAATAATTAATTTTCTGGAAAATAAAATGGTGCTTCAATAGTCGACACGAGAGGTAGTGTGTACAAATTCATAAATAATGGCAGTAACGAGTGTTATTGTTATGAATTTTGTGTATTCGTCAGGCGAGAGTGTGTCTGCACCTCGAGGAATCAATTATGGATAAAATCACAATTACAAAAGAGAGACGACGAGTGGAATAAATCAACAAAAGACGCCTAATCTTTATAAAGTAAATGTTGACAGTGTTTTGAATAAATCTGAAGTCAAGCAGGTGTGAACAGTTGCATTTGCATTTGATTTTAAATATTGACAAGTATTTACAAATTTGTAAGACGGTTGAGTCACGTTAATTATCGCCTTACGCAATTTAGTTCATGAACTTTTCCAATAATAAATTTACTTGTTTATATGTTTATTTATTTGCCAGTATTATGAATGGATAATTTAAAGTCAAGTATTTTACCTGTGCTTATGCATAATACAAAATTTTCCTTTGATGAATTAATGATTTAAAATTAATGAATAAATGTACATTTCTAACAGTTGAAAAATAATTACAAGTAAACGGGATAGTACATATTTTGCAAAAAATATTTTTCTAAAGGAAACTTTGAAATTGTTTGAAATACATATGAAACTTTGAGAAGATCTAATTCTTTGGCATTTCTCGAGTTTATTTTCAGATTTACTTTGAGAAATATTCCCTGAAGAAATGTTTATTTTAAATGCAATTAATTAAGCTGTATATATATAATGTATTATTTATAACGTGTACAAAAATATATGTGTAGATAATACAGAGACCTACATACTGACAAGTAATATTCTATTAATGATGAGCAAAAAACTGATATGAATTAATAATTAATTTGCTCATTAAAAGTAATGAAAATGTAATTTATAGAAATTCAAAAGTCAAAAAAAGATGTTTTAGTAACTTCCTGTACATAAGAACACCATTTTATACCCCCCAAAAAACCCTGTTTTATGTTATATATTTTACTTCCAGTTAAGGAATAAATAAATGACCTATCATAAATAAATAACCAATCACCTCAGAGTTTAAGAGGCCATTTGCATATATGAATAAAGTGGGGTTTCCTGTCCCAAAAGTGTAAATAAAGCAGGGTTCTAGCGTAGTATTAACATGTTTTAAATATAAATTACCATTAAAAAATATAATTTATTCATTTAATTTTAGATTAAAATAAAGTTTTCCCATAAAGACTTAAAAAAGAATTAACATTGCATATTTATCTGTTTTTTAATAAATGATAATTATGTATATTTTCATGGTTTTAAATTTATATATATGTAAGTTTTTTTGTATAAACATTGTGTGTTTTGTTACAGCCCTAATAGATAAGAATATTATTATGAAATTAAAATGACTTTTAATTGTTTAAATATAAAAATATAATATATTGTTCTATAATTAATATTTCACACTTTCTTTTTCTACAAGCAATGATGTATATGCATATTACATTACATAATAAAAAATATTTTTCATTCGCTATAGATTTTTTTGGTGCTTTAAAACAGATTCTCCCTCACTTTTAAAAAAGAACTGTATATTTATCATATATCAATGATTGACTTCATACCAATGTTGGCTTGGCATAAATTCTTTTCAGAAATTCTAGATCTGAGGCAATAGTATCTCTTATATACAAGATAGTAGATTACTTTACATATTATTACATTTTACTTTACTTCACATCCTTTAAAAATAGTATAGAGTGTACCATTACAAAATTTTTAACAGGTAAAATCATCATTTAAATGTGTCGTTGCTTTTTGGCCTTTGATGTGATAAAATTGTGTATTTATAATTCTTAATTTACATTCTTGCATTTATAAGTGTATTCCCTTATAAATTTATAATTTATCATACAAGAAAAGTATTTCTCAATAATACTCAAAATTAAAGAATAATCTTGGCATTTCAAGGTTTTTTTAATAACTTTATACATTGTTTAAACAAGAAATTCAACAAATGACTGTTATAAACAGACCTTGGACAAGTCTCGAACAGCGAATTGATAAATTCCAATTATTATTTTCAAATTAAGCAAGAGAAATAATATTGCACAAGTTACATGAAATTGATACAATTTTGTTGCATCGAGATTCAACAAACAGCTATAAATATTTACTAAACTTTATTTAATAAACAGCGAAACATTAATACGTGCAAACAAGAAACATAAAACGGATAAAAATAAATATATATTCAGTTATCAGTAAACTGCATTTCTATTACAAAACTCAATGTATTATGATGACCTTTATGATCCTTAATTTTTGTTCAATTAAAAGCCCGATGCAGAGATAAAAAAAAAATATATATGTCACATGTACGTTAACGAAGCTTCGCGTTAACGGGATATATAAAACGAGCCGAGATAGGTCCGAAAAGTATCATTGAAAAACAAACGTGAAGGCTGGAGAAAATTGAGATCGCGCAGACAATGTCATTTTGAGGTTACATCGGTAGCTGAGTTTACAAAGTCTAAGCATCTCCGCCCGAATGGATATATAATTATTTACCGAACATTACCAAGCAGCATCATATCGAGGAAGTGAGACGCAGGAGCGAGCTGGCGGTGCGGTGGGTCGCGCGAAAAAGGCGTTTTTTTTTATCGAAACAGTTGGAGCTGGAGTCGGAAAATTTGCCGCACACACAGCACAAAATAAAAAGTAACATTACACATTGGAACGAGGAAGAACGGAGGAAGACAGAGGGGCGGCGGTGGAGGTGACGGGGGAAAGGAGGCGACGGGCGAGAGCAGGACGGGCGAACGTGAAAAGGTTGGCATTTGCCCAGGATGAGACGGCCGATCAAATAATGGGACTCGGATGTGATTCGGAGATGTGGCGCGGCGACTGGATATTGAAAATTGGGAGCAATGCGGCGACGGGATGGATGGAGGGGGGAGGGGCGCGCGGGAGAGATGCGAGGGCGCAGCTCTCGTCGGTGCTCGTCGGGATGACAGGAGATCGGTCGCGTGCGATATGGGCGTAAACGTGGAAAGAGAAACGCGCACGAAACGCATCCGCGGTTACGGATTTTTCACGCGCGACAGAGACGGCGATACGCGCGATTCGTTACAGCATCGTTTGCTGTGTCTTTGTCTGTGGGGTGGGATGTAAAATGAAAAAAAAGAGATAGGGCGACTCACCGGACGGACGAGAAAACGTGGCGCTCGGCATGTCTGTTATCTTTCTGTCGTTGCGATTTTGTCCGTTCCGTTTGTTATTGTTTGGCGGGTTTTTTTTTTTATTTTGTCGTTTGGTAGTTGTTTTGTATGTTGCGCCGTATCCGTTGGGTGAGCGTTGCTGGTTGCCGACAGGGGGCCGGTTCGTTGCACGTAGCCGTGGTGGTATTTGCGCGTCTTTCGACCGGCGAGAGAGCGAGCGAGGAAAATGTACGCTCGGGCTCGGTAGCGGGCGTCGGCAGGCGTCGGCTGGCGTCGGCTGGAATAGGCTGGAGCAGGCTGGAGCGGACTGGAGGCTGCTCCTGGCTGGCTGACTGGTGGCCGCGGCGCGCCAAGCTCTGACAGCCCAGTGTGACGCCCAGTGACGCCGACGAAACGCGCGAGCCAGATGATCGACGCGGAGACGCGCGAACATGCACGGACATGCAGTGGCGCCGCGAGAGTGGCACATGCCGAGCCATGCCGAGCCGCCGATTGCGCGACTCGCGGCCAACGGAGAAAGTGCCCGGACTTTTCGCGGCACGACAAAAAGGCGGGACCCTCGCTCGACCCGCCAACATCGTTCCGAATTCGGCTCGCAGTATTCGAAAAAAAAAAAAAAAACTTTCGGCATTGATTACAGTTGAATGTCGCTTTCATAAAAGTCCTTTAACTGGCGAGAATTTTAATTACTTGTACGTCACTTCGCGCGGTATTATTGGCAATATATCGGGCAGCATCAATCGTTTATTTTCATTTCATCTGGCAGGTAATTATTACATGTTTACCCTATAAATTTGCGATATTACTGCAATATTGTTATAATATTGAATACTTCACGTATAAATTTGGTGTAATATTATTATTAATATCGTAGTAGTATTGCTGCAATATTTGCGACAAAAATTGTATTAATATTACAGATATATTTTTCAATATCAAATGTTAATATTAATAAAATTATGTAAAATCTATATCAGTATTATTTACTATTTGAAATAATGGTAACAATATGAGCCATTAATTTATATAGACAATTTAAGTACTAAATTGAATTATTGAAATGATGAATTATTTTCTATGATATTCAGTAATATTCTTATAATTAAAGTATTTTATAGTATAAACCAATAAAAATCGCGCAAGGTCCACACTTATGTGTTTGAAATAGCCGTTATTATTATTCCCAAACTTCATTTTAAAATGCATAATCCTTGTCGAATTGAATAATTTAATAATAATTAACTAATAATGATGTTGTTATCAATTTGTTGCTATTACCATGAGTCGATAAGTTTTCGGTTGTAGAAAGTTGGGTTTTTACAACCGTCGGTATAACAGTGAAACTGTTTCATGGTTATCGTCAGTTACTTTATTTTTATCGATAAAGCAGATTTAGTAATATTCGCTTTATTTTTAACTTCTTGTAAATTTTCATCTTGGAATTTGAAAAATGTTCAATACACAATAATTAAAAAATCTCAAATATCGTATCATTGTTGATTATAAAGCATATTATCAAGATGATTATCAAATGGGAATGTAATTAACATTCACTGAGAAAGAAATTGAAATGAAAAATTGTAAACTAAATAAACTGCTGTATGAAAATATTGTTATACTGTACAGTATAATAATTGTCAGCGTAACTTTTTTCTCAGTATTGAAGTGTAATTTTGATCTCTGAACACTTTTTTAATTTACGTATGGATGACTTTTTTACTTTACCAGCACGGTAATGATGGTAGTTGGATTTATAGCCAGTGTAAGATAACGATATTCCAAAAGAAACAGATAATTTTTTACAATATGAACTGTAAACGGTAGTACTTACATGAGAAAGATTCATAATTAACTGAAATATTAAATTATAGTTACTCTTATAAATCGTAGCAATTCTATATATTTTTTAACAATTTTATTTACAGAAATAGAAAATTTATATATTGACATATATGGTTTTCCTTAATCCATATATGATCGATATATGGTCGATATATGGCAATAATTGATATAGTATTCTAGCCATATATGCATTTAATAAATATATGTCTATATATGAATGTTGTATTTCCTTATATTAAATTGTTAAAGTATATATGGGCCATATACGGACTATATATGTTTCATTTTTACTAGAATTAGAATGTTAATACAAATGTTAACAACTATTTTGCATTTATTCCATTTAAATATTTAACATATTTCTGTTTGATTTAAGCAAACTGGTGAACACTTATAATGCTTTCGAGAAACCTATATACTTTTTGCTCCTAATTGGGACTCACTCGGATAGAAAATTACACGGGACAATACCTTTGTTCAATAATTGCCAAAGTATGCAGAAGACATTTGCGTTTTTAACGTTTACGTGCATTCAAATCAATTGCACAAATGTTGCATTAACTTCCTAACTATGTAATTGTACGCAAAATTTGCGAAATACATGATTACTATGAGAGGAAGGATTTTAAATGAACCCTAATAGCAAGAAATATTCCAAAATATTCTAAAAATATTCCTATGTCGAATCTAGAAATATTTATGGTACATTTCTGGAATATTAAAAAAATTCAAATCGCCCAAAAATACACCAGAAATATTCCTGAAGCCGGACATTAGAATAGTCCTTTGGAATGTTCAGAATATTTTCAGAATGTACCAAAAATATTCTTTGCTATTGGGGAATAACAGTATACTATATTTTTTAATTTAAAAAAAAAGGATTGTCTGATCCAATCTGAGGGGTTGGGATCTTGCGTGCATAAAAGTTGCGCGAGTCTTAATTTAAATTGGCGTGCGGCCAGCGCAGCTAGATAGTTCCTCTATTTGCGAAATTTTCCTCCGCTGGTTGTCATTATTGCCGCCAAGTTTCACCCGCAAGTTGTTGAAAATGTTGCCTATTGTTCAACGATTTTGCCGTCGCACTGCGAGTGTTTCTGGTATAAAAAGTGCACGGATGCTCTGTTTTGTTCCATCCAGTTCAGCTTTCCACAACTTTCGCGCACTATCATTTTCTGTTTTGGCTACCATCTTGTCTGCCACTTCATATCCAATTAATTTACTTGTGCCTTCTTCTTTCGGCATTATATACTTATTTATCGCACAATTTCCACAATATTATACTTTATTTTTATTCAATAATCTCGCTTTTTATGATCACCTACGAGGGATACTTATGCATTTTTAGTATTTTAAACACATATAAAAAAAAGATGTTAGCAAGGAATAGAACCCATTACCTCATGAGTCAGTAGTTGCAACCTTTACCACCATTCTATGCCGTTGATTAGTATAACATTTACATTTACGTTATATTCCATTTATATTTTAAAATATTTATAGAATATTCTACAATAATATTGCACTATATTATGTGAAATATTATATAAATATTTTTATTTGTTTAAAAAATTATTGATAAAATATCATATCAATATTATGCGCTATTAGAGTTTCTATTCCTTAACAACGACATTTTTTTTTCTAATATTTTTTGAATAAATTATATCACATTACAAATGCACACGTAATCCCAAATTATGATAAAATACAGTGGCGATTACTAATAAATTTCTCTCAGTGTACGTTCATCAATTATTAAAATCTTATTACATTACAAGAAACTTTTTTTTTGCATTAAAGTATAAGAGGATTATACATAAAATATTCTAATAACATGTCTCTCGTGTCAGTCTTTGAAATTGAACTGGAAGTTTTAATTAAAATTATAACAAAGCAAAGATTGAAATGATAATTACATCGTCTGTACTATTACTCTTCCTGATTGTAAAAAAAAATTTTAATCAAGGCATTGAATTTAAGCGTGTAAAAGATGTTTGCGGCGGTAATTAAGCATCACATGTTCTAGGCTTTAAGATTGTGCGTCGATATAAATGAAGGTGAAACTATTAAGCGATTCATTTTTTCCCCTTAATCTGATTAATTATTCTGTGTTTCAAGGTGGCGAGGGTGACCTTGATATGAGTTTTGTAGAATAAATTTTCAGATTTAGGTTAAAGATTAAGGCGCGTTCAAGTAAAAATTTCAACTGCAAATATTGCCCTTAGTGTTTATGAATATAACTTAAGTTGAAAAAAAAATATTTCTCTAGTAAAAATGAAACATTTATGGTTCGTGCATGGTCCATAATATGTTTTAACAATTTCATATAAGGAAATAAAAATTTCATGTATGGACATATATGTTTTTCCTTAATTCATACATGGCCATATATGGTCGATATATGGCAATAATTGGTTTCCATCTAAGGAAATTATTAAATAAATATACATGTATGAATATTTCCTTATATGAAATTGTTAAAACATGTATGCACCATGTATGGACTATATATGTTTAATTTTTACTAGGGTTAGTCTAAAAAAATTTAAATAACATTTCGAACAATAAATAATAACGTCATTTTGAAGACTGACGTGGGTAAATGATAATTGAATAAGTTTATGTCGAGAAAATGTTGCATAAATAAAATGCAAATAACTTGCTTACATGATCTTACTTTTCTAGTCAAACATTTTCAATTTAGCGCCAAGTATTCCGTATAATTTCTGCGAATAGGATTCGATCTAATTGTAGAAACGTATAGTGATTTTATTTGCATCTGCTGATTCGAAAATTCTCCTTTTCAATAGACTCGACTACGTGTTCTGCCAATCAATATGAATAGCTTTTTGCAAGCTAAATTGTTCATTACCGGTCTTTGACAAACATTTCGCGATTGTCATTCAATTATCACTGATATCCAAAAATCAAAGCTTCTTTAATTAAAGATAACGACTTTTGGCGCATGGTTGTCGTTTCTCTTTGACATTTTAATTATTCGCTTTCTCTGTTTCGAATTAAAACGTTTACCGTAATTGTCAATGGTGGTATAATTATGTTTTAGCGAAGATTTTTTAGGGAGGTAAATTTTCCTGCCTAAAAATAATTGTCTAACAACAATTCTGGATATTACATATATCAGATACTTTGGAGATAAGAAGAAATTGTTGGTGAACTAAAATATGGTTGTTGCTGTAAGAAAAATGAAAAAACAAAGAGCAATGTGCACATTAAGATTTAGTAATATAGTTTAGCATCACTAATATTTTCTAGGTGTAATCACCTTTTTACTTAACAATAATCACAACTTTCTGATAATACAGTTGTTAAGTTTTATCGTTGATCGGGATATCGAAAATTGCGAAAAAATAAAGGAACGCTTCATAGCTCAAGTCTGAAGGAAAGCACGATAGCTGTTAAGAAAAGCTCGTAGACATGCAAATGAAGCCTAGACGGAAGGCGAAGATTTCATTTGTAGTCCAGAAATAGCTGAAGAAGTATGACAAAAGATTTGTTTAAATATAGATAATTTTTTAAAAATATCTGAATGTGGATTTTTTTAATTAAAAATTCTTGATTATTTCAACGATCATATACAGGTCTGAAGTAAACAAATTGGGATCTTGGATTTTTTTGTAATACCAAATGTTATGGTATAGTTAATAAGATTATTTGAATTACTTACTCGTTCAAGAATAATAGAATATAATGTTTAATAGATTTTCTATTTAATATTAGTAAAAATTCTTAATGTAAGAATAATTCTATTTATGATAAAGAGGTTCTATTTAATATAAATAGAAATCCAAGTGGAGTGTTTTTTTAGTGAAATAATAACTTGCTATAATGTTGTTAATTTTTGTGGTACGCGACGATTATCTGAGTTAGTGGATGCTTCTGAATTTTCGAAACATTACTCGAGCTGAGATATCGATCCATCATATGTAATACGCGTGGAATTATAAATTAATATCACTTAATGTGGCATGCAGGCTACATTTATTAATGGACCATCAAAGTGAATCAATAATGCGTTTCGGTGATACATCAAATATTGGCATATTTTTCTGTTAGGGTTATTTAATAGAACTCAATTAAATTTTTCTCTCTCTTTCAGACAATTTTATAGAATTTTTAAGGAGGCTCCGCAGTACGCTGTACACTGAGAGAAAAATTTATGAACAAATTGTAATCTTTTTTTTATTTTACTTTGAGAGCATAACGAATAAGGCCAACAAAGTACAATAAAAAATTATAAAATGTATTCATAAAACACATAAATGTTATGATTTTATATGGTCGATATATGGCAATAATTGATACAATATTCCAGTCATATATGTATTTAATAATTTCCTTATATCGAAATCAATTATTGTCTTGTATCATTGAAAGAAATTGTTAAAACACATATGGACCATATATGTTTCATTTTTACTAGGGTAACGATTCGTTTCCTGATTTCTGAAACTTTTCGAACTAAAAGTGGACTCATCCTACGTCGAGTCACTTCGGATAAGAATATAAATCAAATATTATTTTATACGGAGAATGCTGCAACGAATATAAGCGTGTTCGCGATACTTTTTTTTCCCCTCCCCCTACGTATATGCGTAATTTTACGTCTCCTTTCATGGCATAGTAATTCCGCAAACTTTTCCCGTATTGAAGAGTGCGTAAAGTACATTGCAAAGATACACTATATTCCGGTGTACAGTTACAGCGATTTTAAAATGCGAATTGAAAAGAAGAAAACGAAGCTGCCGAGGAATATAAAACCTCGACTATAAAGAACCTAACGCTCAACTACTCTTACGTGACAATAAAAACAGTATCACGTTGCGCATCGAACGTATTTACTTTTCATACTTGACACCATTTAGCGCGATCAATCGCGCCGATTGGTGAGAAAGAAAGAAAAAAAAAAAAAGATTAAAGAGCGCGAAGAACGCTAATAAGACGCAAAGTCGAGGGAGATGATTTAGTAATCCGGGAGTGTGTTGGATACCGCCTCATTAAGCGCAGCGTTCTTCGCCAGTTTTTACTTTGCGTTTAATAAAGTACTCGCGCGAGCACTTGCCACCACGGCGATTGTGCTCGCTCACGGCGCGCCTCCGAGTGCTCGCGTATACCGCGTGACAAACTTTGCGCACATTCGGCATTAGCGGGGAGTGCAACGCGAAAAAGACAACGGCCCGGTACTTAATTGTGATTCGCAATTTTTCGTCCAAATGTCCTGCTCTTTGAAATCACTGACAGTCTAGGAACATGTTCAATTGCTTCTCCTCCGGGAATCAAGCAAGAAAAGCCAAGACGCATTTTTCGTTTTCAATCATTTTCAACTTAGACTCATTTCCTTCAGTTCTTTTCTAACTTATCCTCTTTTTTTATTTTTTTTTCTTCTTTTTTGAAATTGTTGTTTGATTTTTGTATTAATTAATGTAACTATTTAAAAGTCACTCTGCCCCTAGTAAAAATGAAACATATAAGGAAATAATAAACTCATATATAGACGTATATGGTCGATGTATGGCAATAATTAATTTCCATATAAGGAAATTACACTCACAAAACTGTCTATTTAAGAGTAATAGAATCTTCTTATTGTAAGAATATAATACTATTTCATTTCGAATATGATAAGTGGTTAAAATGAATTATATACAACAAACATTGTGATTGTATATGTTTGTTGTCAGATAGCGTTCGTTATATATATTTAATTCAGAGAAAATTCGTTAGATTGAAATTGAAAGTCAAAGTGATAAGTTCGTCGAAAAATATTATAATTAGTG
>JABFPN010006020.1:0-12175 GCA_022817305.1 Leptoteleia sp. ZL-2020
AAATGAACTATTATATTAGTTAAATTAACCATACAAACCAAGAAAATTTTAACTATTAATATTATGGTTATCACGGAAACTAACCATATAGACCTAGTTATCACAACTATTTTTTTTTCTGAGTGTAGCGAGGGGAAGGCCGAAAGTTTAAATGGACGCGGAATTGGAAACATTATTAGATAAAAATTTGTTCCTAATACAACAAGAACTTGCATTTACTTTCAATAAAACTTGAATACCTTCCCTTTAGGACGAATGCCCAATTATTTTATCAAAACGTCAGATACTTATTTCTATTCCAAATATAAATACGGATTTGTTCCTTAAAAAAAAGTTTCCTCGAAATAACGCCCCGTGGCCGAACTTCAGCCAACTTCGCAGTGCTTTTCTGCGCGAATCGATGACTCATCAACGTGTCGATCCCACGCACTGGTGTTAACAATATCTACAATTTTCCAGCGCGATACTAAGCCGGCAGCATTATTATTTTGTTGCCGCCAATCGTTCCCCAAGTTTTGGGCCTGGTTCTTTGTTCGTCGCTCAGATACTATTTCAGATCCGAAACTCGTTTTCCCCCTCATCTCGATCTGCAAAGGATCCCCTAATACGCATTGTGCAGCCGCGCATGGTGTCGACCCCAAGTATATTTTAGTCGAGTACACCTCGAATCCATTCGGTCATTCAATATTACGTGGCCGAATGACTATTACATTTCGACCGAGCATCCTCGATAAACAAACATTAATCCGAATTAATATGCCGCATTTAACAACAAACCATTATTGATCAACTGCGCATCCCTTTGGCTTTGGCTAAATTTAATTAGCGGCGTTTGATTAATTGCTTATTTCGTTTACGATTTCAACGCTACTTACAACAAGCCGGCTTTGTTAATGCCCCGAGTTATTCTATTTTGCAGCGTTGATCTTCTCTATTATACTGCTGGAAAAGTTGTTGAATTTCTTGTTTAATTCTTATGGTGTGATATAATATCCGGGCCAAAGGATCCAAAGAATAACATGTACAATTATATCCACGTAAGAAATTATTCAGGTTTAAGATGGACATTATCCAAATTATAAATTAACATTTGGTTTGAACTTGGACTAGAGCTATATGACCAGCCAATAAATACTATTTGATATTTTAAATAATAAATGAATTTCCTCGACGTTAAATCATGGATTCATTTAGTATACCGTTACATTAAAAAAATTGCGAAATCTTTAAGTGTAGTTAATAATAAATTTCATTTATGTTATAATTATAAATTATAAATTCCTATTTTTTAACTTTAACTTTCAACTTTTTTTTCTTTATTTCTTACTTTTTTTTAAAAATACACGATCGCCTCTTATCGATCGTCCGTGTGACAATTATACCATATTTCCTAATGATACTACTTTATGTATGGACCACCTTTAGCATTTAAAATTTCTAACAGAAGAGAAGATAAAATTAAATATAAATTAGGATATTTGTTGTACTTTAAATAACGTGCGTACAAATCATAAATCAAATGAGTAAAAATGATCAGGCCGCCAAGGCTTTCGTGTCTCATGTAACGTTCACTTACTAATATTTAATTACAATAATTTGCAATTAAACCTAAATAAAATAACTAAACCCAAAAACATTGTTTAAGTATGACAACAATTTTCTTTAAAATGTATGAAAAAAAAGTATAAGAAATACTAAATATGAGCCGTAATGGTTTTAGTCCGCCATGATCAGAGAAATGTTCAAACTGAGAATGGGAACACGTTAAATTATCAACCCGATCTTTATTCACGTCCCGAAGAATGAAGCGAAGGAAAAGAAAAGAAAAAAAATGATTGGACTAATGACACGACGGAGTGTGTTAGAAGCGCAGTCGCAATTGAATAACGCCGAACGTAGCCGGCGACAAAAGCGCACGCGTTTGAAAATGGCGCTTTTGCATATGCTCGCGTCCTTGTCGATTCGGCGATTGCTCTCTTCGTCCGTTGCGATATGGCATTTTGCCGAGCAAGCTATTGCCTTACGTCGTGGCACAATCCGTATTTACGAACGGCATTGTTGTAATATTGACTCGCAAGCCGGGCGCGCTCACCGCTCCCGCCGATGTTACGTCCGCCACCCTACGTCTGTTTGTTCGTGCTGCTTTCACACTCGCTCAAGTCGCGTATTCTTCAGCCTTTTCCCATCTACCGTCGCATCACCAACGATGCCATAAAGCTTATCCTCTATATTTTTCATCGCACAATTTCTGTTGCTCTATTTCCACTCGGATTCGTCATTTAATTATTATTAAAATGCCCGTACATATGGTACCTTTTAATTACACGAATTCAGCTAAACTCCTTGTATTAAACTTATCCTTCTTTTATATATGTATATGTTAAAATAAAGATAGGTGCAGCACATATTTAGGGCAGCTTGCGATTTCACGGACGTCCTCAAAATAGTTACATTGGAAACAGATACTTTGAGGACGCACCATGGTGATACGTCCCTGGTTCCGGAGTCGTTATTTTTTTAATTATAAAACCAATTTTATATTTTCCTCTAAAATTCTACAATATAAGCATAATATAATTTTCCGGAATATATTTCTTACATGAAATTGAGGGTGCGTCTTGAAATATATCGTTCACAAATCTTTATACACATATAAACATATGTACATGTGAACTGGTGTTTGCAAGTTCCAAAACGTAAAATACCCGGTGTATAACGAAATTTTTGGTGCTTATTGTGTTTTACATAGTAGCCCCCAATCAATACGGCCCTGAACCTAGAGTGGGAAGTTTAGTTTAGATTTTTAACAAATACATTACGGTTTAGCCAATTAGTTAACTATAGTTTAGTCAACTCTGAATTTCCCTCTTAATTTTGAAAAATTTGAATTTGAAATATTCAGACACGTATCTTCTAACTCGGGAGAGCTACCCTGTAAGCACCGCGTGACATATTTATATGTATACATACATAAACATTTCAAGAGGTGCTTTTGAATACCCTCCAATTTTTGGGAGCCCTGGAACGTTACTAAGAACAAGTTAAATTTAATCATTTTTCCAATTATGTGGGAAATTTAAAATTAATCAATGGGTAATGTAGATCAATCTGCGTCTTCCGCCTTAAATTTTTTAACAATCTAACTAATCTAACGACTCTAGAGTTATATTCAAAAGCGCCATGTAATTTCGAATACGGTATACAAAATCACTGTTCATATTTAAAAACATGACTGTATATATTTTTTATGTTCGAAAACACCGCCTGCACTATATATATGTATGTGTGTATGCATGTATGTATATATTATATACATGTACGCATATATGAAATAGAGCAAGTAATTTCGTTTAAGTACTTTAACGAATAATATTTATTTCATTGTCTACTCAAAATAGAACGGCTGACCACATACGGAGTTTCACTACTCGCTTTCCTACTTACGTCTTTATAGATAAGCGTTAAATGGCAAAGGAAATCATATTGTAAACAGAAAGAAAATCACGTTTGTTTTTTGAACGTTTAAATTAATTTTTATGTTAGCTTCGTCATGAATTTTTAATTGGAAAAATTGTTTGTAAGTCTCATTGATTTACCCAGTAAAATTAAAAAAAGAGGAGATACGCGCAACTAATTAAAAATGTTTTCCTGTAACATTACGAAAATCACGACATTTAACTGGTTAGTAATTGCACTATACAATTATTGTTATAGCAATACTGTTACAAATTTCATGCTTGACTGAAAAGTTCTATCATTTTGATGCATACACTTTTATTCGTGATGATATTATCTGGCATTTAAAAGCAATAAAATATAAAATACGTTTAATGCAAAGGTGCTTTGAAAAAAAAGTATAACTTTTTAGAATGAAGGTTATATTCACTCTCATACAAACATTTTTTATTTTACGGAAATAGAATTGCTAGAATTACTTTTAATAAAATATATGTTAGATTTAATTGTCTATTATCCTTATGAATATTGAAATAGTAATGCTTTTTAATATGTATAAGGCACGAATAAATTTATTATATTCTTTTATGTTGTTTCAATTATAAATACGCAATAATATTCAAACACTGTTTCTATTCCACTGAACATTCTTGTTTGGTGTAAAAGAATGTAGCTCTTATATAAAAACCTGGGGGAAAATGTCTATGTCTGATCATACATAATTATGTACAAATTTAACAGTTTATGTAAATTATATTAAATGTTGATTATATAAAATGTTGTAACGAAAAACAATTATTCTTTGATAAAACTTTACTTGACCTTGCCTGATAGTGTCTAATCGAATTAAATTTAATAAAACTTTACACATGAGAAACATTGATTCAAAGAAAATAAAGTTTATTCAATTTTTGTAATTTAACAAAATTGGATAAAACGTAATAATTGTATACCAAGTCAATCATTTTTATCAATTTTAATTTGACTAATTTTTGTTATATTAGACGAAGCTAAATCTTATCAGACTACTTTAAATCTACTACAGTAGAATTTGATAAAATTCAACAAAACTAAATAAAATGAGTAGTTTTCTATATTCAGGTATATAAATTTGGTCCTGCTCAATTTGCAGACATGGCCAGATATAATTAAATTAGGTCTGATAATGCCTAATACATGTTTAGGCAAATTTTTATTTTTCAGAGTGATTCATTTGACACAAATTATTTTCTTCAGTGGCAGTTAATTCTTATAGAAAATATTTCAAAATAATTTTCCATTCGTCCAAATGAATATTATTACAATGAAGTGATCATGTTTAAGAGTGTATATGCCATGAACTAACGTTTATTTACTCATCAAACCAAACAGAGAGAGAGAGAGAGAGAGTGAGATTAACAGATTTAGTAATATACTCTTAAAATCAATATCTTGATACATAATATTATATGTATTATACGCGTGTATTGACCTATCTAAATTTAATACTTTCGTATAACTCAATTCAAACGTAATTTAACACTATGAATATTATATTAAATTATATTATATTATATTAAGTATGTATAAACATATTTTTCTCATCATTAATATGAAACTGTATAACATAACATTCACATTTTCAAATGAATGTTCGCGTTTAAAAATCTCATCAACATTTTTAAACAAAATAAAACAAATAAGAAACAAGTTTGATGACGGAAAACAATTTTTTTGTTACATGTGTGGAAAAGTTAGCCTGGAATAAATCTTGATGAAGTCTGGTTGTCAGTCTAGATACAACATGGCAACAGTATGGATAGAGTTTGGATTTACAGACTGGCAAAAGTTTGGGTCAGGAGCACGACCCAGACTACGCCCAGATTACGTGGAAAAAAAATGAAAAAATAGGGCTGGATCGTCCAGCTGTTATAAACTGGTCATTCTAATTCGCTTTCATAGTTTCAAAACTAAATTGTCCCACCCACCGTACTTATTACAGCGCGCCCCATATATATTTCATGTGACAATTTTCTTGCGGACAACTTGTGCAAACTGTCATCAGCGCCACCTACTGGAGTGCTGGTTGACTAATACAGCCTTCATCTAGCTGTATTTTTCTGCGCGCTCCTGACCCAGACTTTGGCCAGATTGTGAATCCAGACTCTATTCATACTGTTGCCATACTGTATCCAGACAATGTCCAGATTGTATCCACACTAACATCCATGTGTATAAATAGGACCTCATATAACAATTTACAGAGATGTAAATTAATAGCGAGGACTTTTGTGATGTCTTATTAGATGATTTTGGCGGGAAAAAATAAAAAGAGACGGGAATCGAGAAAGATTCACGCGGAGACAGTAAAGCTACGCGAATAGAATGAGCGAGTACGTCCAGGAGTCGCTAGGTAAGAGAGCCACTTCGTACGGTTTATAACGTGATCCACGTGAAGTGAATGCCGGACATACGTTCAGACATACGCCTAGCGCACACATATATATCCTTCATATATGCGACCATTTATGTAAATTAAGGAGACACTGCTGGCAAATTTATGCAAGCTTTTTTATGACATTCACTGCAAAAAATATGTCTCTTTAGAAATCTGAATGTAAGATTACACGATCTGAACTGTTGACTCATAACCTACGAAATGGAAGTTTGTTCTTACATTCAGAATAAAGTAACTTAACATCAGACTTTTTGTAATCTAAGTCTAAGAAAATAATTCGAATGTCAGTTCAATAATCAGACTCGATTTAATTCTTAAAAAATGGGACAAAACGATTTGAAGTTCAGATCGTTGTTTTTACAGTGTTGCCATAGTCAATCATTTTTTTTCTCCTTTTTCTGAAATCATTCGTCTTTAACCATTCCTCTGCAATCATGCAGATAAAAAGAAACAAATATTGCTCGCACATCTTAAAATTTAATTAAATTTATTAATTTGCACGCACAATTGTTGCATAACTAATACTATCATAGCGAAAAACGAACAGGTTCTAAATTTGTTTAAGTTTAATATCTGTAAACAATTCTTGATTACTCAATAAAAAAAAAGAAAATTTAAAGAGAAAAACAAAAGGAAAATACACGAACAAGAAAAAGGACAGACACATGGAATGATTCCACAGGTAACGTTTTTTTTTCTTTGTTTCGTTTCGTTGTTACCTTTTGTATTTATATTTATGGAACTGAAAAATGAAACGTTTTTCTTAAATTTAGCAAGAAAAAACATTTGTAAATATTTGGAGGGTTAAATTAAGAAAACAAAAACGATAATATTGTTTATTTACATCCAAAAGTCATAAAAATGGATGTAAATACAAAACAAAAACAAATTTTGTTTACATTTTGTGTTTCTTAAACGTTTCATTTTTCAGTACCATTACATGTTTCGCGTCCTTATTCTTAAATTTCCTTCCTTTGTCCTTGTTTTTTATACACTTACAAAACAGTCTATTTAAGAGGAATAGAATATTGTTATATTAAATAGGATATCCATTCATTATATTGACAAAACGAAATTCTATTTATAATAAGAATAAGTAATTCTTATAAAAAATATGTTTATGTAAAGAATAATTCCATTTATATTGAATGGATTTTTTTAGAGAAAAGAATACACGGAAAAAAAAGTATTTGCTTTGGTAGATAAATGAGTTTATCTAGCAATTTTTAATTTTTTTAAAATTTTAAACATTTTTTAAAATTTTTTCTCCTTTTTCTTTTTTAAAATTTTTAAAATTTATCTAGCAATTTATGTTATTTGCGGGACATACATATTAAATCAAACAAAGTGAATATTTAAACGTTACATAAACTGTTTGGCTGATTCAACCATACACTTATCTATTAGGAACTGAATATAACCTCAATCTGTCAATGAAAACTACTTCGATTTCACTGTTTGAGGATGAGATAAATTTATATGGCTGATTCAATTATATATTGTATGTAATTCATGTTTCAGCTTAAGAATATTTAGCGAACACAATATAATTAATTAAACAAAACTGCGAAGATAACAACTTAACTGGGCGTGTGTATTTACAAATAGACATGTTAATAAGATTTATCATAAAATTAATTTCCTTTTGATATAAAAACTTAAATTAGTAGTATATTAATTGAATATACTTATTTTTAATATATTTTCTATTAGTTTTAATAGGTAAATTTTCTTTGTATAGTTTTCTTAAAGTAAGTAAATTTTTTTCTGAGCGTATTTAATAATAAGATACCTTAAAGATTGTTTCCAATAAGAATTGTAACACACTTCCACACATGCGCGAACTAAAATGTTCGCATTTATAAATATGTACGCGGTGTATATAATGCGGTAAATATGTGTACTTATTGTGGATACGGGTATGCATGTGCACACAAATGGGTGTGCGCGCGCGCACGTATGTTTGTGTGCGCGTAAGAGATAGAGGAAACGGGAGGAGTCTTGGCTGCTTGGTTGTTCGCTTGCCTGCCTGCTCTCGCGCCTGTCAAGAACCGCGTGACCCCGGGCAAATGTTTCACGGAGTTCTCCTTGAACGCCGTAGACATTTTCCCAGGAGCGCCCGGCAAAGTGATGCAGATCGCGCGAGATCCGATCGATTTCTGACCACGATGCTATGTTAATCATTTAAACTAGATCTTTGTTCGTACTTTTCAACAAATTCGATTGAAGTAACCTCGCATTGCTGCCTGGTCCAATTTACTTTGGTTGCGAACAGTTGAAAAATTGTTATTAAAATGTCATTGATAATCCATTCGGATTCAGTTCATATTATCCTCCACATGGTCAGCATTTTGACATATATCGGCAACCTTCAAAGAATAATTGTCAACAAATTGATACGTTTTGCTAACTTGAACTAGTAATTTCCCAAATTTTGCAAATCTTTGACCAGTGTACTAACAAAATCAATGATTTAAATAATCATTTCACTCTGTGTATAACGCAAAAATAGTAAACTTTTTTGTCTAGTTTTGATGGTGGTTTATTGTCAGATTATGAAAATCATTGCAATTTGGAATGACCGATTAATGTGATGTTACATTTTTTTTATGCATTATACGGACGAATAATAAAAGCGTGCACGTGATTTTCTGAAAGAAAATCTTGCTTGAAAATAATAACGAGTATGTGCAATGTTACTTGGGCACATAAGTGCCGGTTACAAGAGGACTGCCGTGCAGTTGGATATGGCGACAAATACGCATGACCGACTGTGGGATAGCTATAGAATGCGGAGGAAAGGAACTCACCGAAGGAACGTGAGTCCGATACCGAGAGCGCTCGGCCCTCTTCTTCGGTATAATTGTTGTCCCACGTTGTTTCCACTTTCAAGCCTGCAAATAGAAAGCGTGCATTTCAGTCCCCACCCCTCTCTCTCTCTCTCCCTCTCTTTACATATCTCTTTATTATCTGCGATTGTAGAAAATTATTTAATAATTTTTTATCTGCAATTATTGAAATTTTTATTTAATTACGATTGCATTGGTAATTAATAAAGTAATGAAGAATTTGCACGGTAAATAAGTCTGATATTGTGGAAAATTACATCCTTGTGTAAATTATGTTTATATTATTTTCATCATTTTCACATATATGTGTGTACGGAATGAAGAAATATGTTAAACAAATAATAATGAAATAATATTATCGATACGTTATTTCATATTTATTATTTTAAGTTATTTACTGTTCATTCCCTAGTAAAAATGATACATATATGGTCCACGTGTTGTTCATATATGTTTTAACTATTTTATATAAGGAAATAATTCATATATGGACATATATGTTTTTCCTTAATATATACAAGATTTTCCTTAATCCATATATGGTCATATATGGTCAATATATGGCAATAATTGATATAATATTCTAGCCATACATGCATTTAATAATTTTCTTATATGGAAATCAATCATTGCCATATATCTATCGTATATGGACCATATATGTTTCATTTTTATTAGAGTTCTTTTAGCATATTGCCCATTTAAATTATTTAAATGATTGTATTAGGTCTACAAGAAAGTCTCCACTATTTAATAAAGTTATGGTCCAAATTGTCCGATATGTTTTTTATCAGCATCAGATATTTTCGTTTGAATGTGAATGAACTTTGAACCAAATATATGTTTTTCGCGGCAACTTTTGATTTACTTGTTTGATTTAAAAAAATTAAAGCTGTCCTATGTGAGAGAAGTAGTAAGTTTTTAATAAAAAATTAAAGGCAGTGAATTTGACGTCGAATCCAAGGATGTAGAAAGGAAGACCGACAGTATACAAAGGTGGCGTATTGCAAGCATTATTGCATGAACCGAACAAGACCTTATACTACTTACATTACGGTTGAGCAACTTAACAAACAATTCTTTACATCATTCAGTCATAGGGAATATAATTTTGACTTTGTTGAATACTTGTTATGCACCTAATAAATTAATAATTGAAATGTCGATCCGATCGGCAATTTTATTGTCCGGCTGGTTTTCCCCGTGGCTTTTGCGACAAAACTGGAGAACAAAGTGGATTAATGAAAGAGGATGGAAACGGGAGCTTCTTCCTGTAAATATTACGTATGAAAAAAAAGGGCGTCGTGCGGTTACAGGGACTCCCGTGTGCATCTCCACGTTACTTCCTACATTCATTCGAGTCGCTTCGGGTTCGCGTCGTACTCGAACGAGGGGGTCAACTTACAAAGTGGCTTTCTTCTTATCCCCCGCTCTTATTGTAGAGAGACAAGCCGCTCTCGGTTCGTTGGCTATCTGCCTCGCTGGCATGCGTATCGCAAAAGACTTGTTTCTGTACAGGTGTAGAAAAACGACCGAGAAAAGGATACACTACGTCAGTTCTTGTTGCGTCGACGTGCGCGCTTTTATGCGCGCAAATTCAACCGTCTACTTTGGATTTGTTCCATTTTATTCCGCCCGCTCCCAACACTCGCCTAAACTATTTTTAATCCACGATATAATTCGTTACTCGTTCGTCTTGTTAAATGCCCGACTTAACCTCAGCATTTCGAGAGTCTCCGAAATTTTCTACGCGCAGTCTGTCTATTACTAATTGTACTGGAGTTGTCTTTTTAGGCGCACGGAGAAAAATGTTTAGTTGTTTTAATCAAACATTTGGATCTTTTTTAGCCGTCCAAAATCTTTAGTTAAAATAACCAAATTATTGTTTCAATAACAAATAATTTTGGTTGAAGTAACAAAAAAAAAAAATATTCTGACCAACATATTTGGTTATTTCAACTAAAATTTTTGGTCAGCTAAGAAAGAAACAAATGTTTGGTTAACACAACTAAACATTTTTCTCCGTGCGGGGAATGTACATCAACGAGCGTGGTCAGTGAAAAATGAAAGACTTGTCCAGCGAGCAGTGATGAAAAAATATCTGTACCTAATTTACTAATTTTCATATGTTAACTACACGGAGAAAAATGTTTGGTAGTGATAACCATAAGTTTGTTTCATTTTTAGCTGACCAAAATTTTTGGTTAAAATAATCAAATATGTTGGTCAGAATATGCTTTTTAATTACTATAACTAAAATTAATTCTTTCATTAAACGTTTTTAGTTATAAATCCTATTTTTTTTTCTCAGTGTAATATATGTTAATTTTACATTGAAAGTCTGTTAATCCAATATTAGGTATATGCTGGGCCATCATTGGATTCAATATTATGGAAAAACTGTTAAAATTACATAGAATCCAGAAAAAATCAAATCACATATCACTAGTAATGTGATTGGATGATTAGGTTAAACGTCATTTGTTTTGATAGAAAGATTATTTACATCTATCAGTTATTATACAGGAACACATTTCGGTGCTACAATTTTATATATTAGCCCATATATTTTAATTCTCCATTAAAAATCTATTAATTTAATGAGATTTTTATTAAGCCAATATTAGATTCGATTTTAATGGCAAAATTGTTTTCCATTACTACAAAGTTATCAGATAAGACAGCAGTAATTACATTTCAATAGTAATTTCATTGGATGATTTAGTGATTATTGTTTAGAAAAGTCTGTATTTCTTATTTTTTGAACCAATTTATTAATTTTAATGTAATTAAAAAGTGACAAATTAATTAGAACCTACAAACTCTCAAAACAAGCATTTCATTACGTAAAATTATTTTTGAAACTAACTTTATGTTGAATTAACAGCTAGATTCCACATTTAATCTAGTATATTAATATTAACATACATATATTAACATTATTATATGTTAATTTAACAGGAATATGTAAATTTGCCACAGACATTGTAAATGTGCACGTTAAGGGATGGTATTGACAAATGAAACGTTTTCAAAAAACAAAATATAAACAAACGTTGTTTTTATTTTGTATTTACATCCATTCTTATGTCCTTCGAATGTAAATAAACAATATTATTGTTTTTATTTCACCAATTTCATCTTTAAAATACTTACAAACATTATTTTTTTGATTTGCTCAATTTTAAAAACGTATCATTATTCAGTTCCATGGTTAAGGGCTGCATTTCGGAGCAAAGTTTTTGTAATCTTTACGTATTTACCGAAATTTTGAATGTAGAATAAATGATAAAAATGGAAAAAAAATACACTGAGAGAAATAGATAGTTAAAAGCACCATCTAGATAGTAGAAATAGATAGTTGAAAACAGATAGTAAAATGAAGTATCCAGATAGTAAATCGATTTATCGATATCGCGCGGTCGATAATGAT
>JABFPN010006021.1:0-12174 GCA_022817305.1 Leptoteleia sp. ZL-2020
TGTCCCCCCCCCCCTCCTGGCTGGTTTCGCGATAGAATAATTGCTCCTACAAATTTGCGAGCAATTTCTCGCAAGCGTTATTAACTTTTTCGCGCGCGATAATACGCTGTGGGGTCCGTTCGTCTCGCACTTGATGTTTCGACTGACAAAAACAAATAACGAGAGAATAAAACGTAATGGGGGAAGCTAATGGTAGGTGGGGTTTGGGGGAAGGAAGAACAAAAAGTACGTCCAGTCAGGGGTAAACGGCATCCGCGACAAATTGGTGGAGCGTGTTGGCGTAGCAGAAGCGAAATTATGCGGAATCCCTGGGTACAAAGAAATTTAAAAGACGCGACTTCCGGGTCGACCGGAAGGGTGCGAGGTCCAGCTTACCGATACGATAAATAATCGTATCGATCCACCGGGATCGGATCGGATAGTTAGGATTTGCAAAAAGGGGAAGGGGGGAAGGTATAGGATGCCCTTTGGTACAAATTCAATTCCACTTCCGTCCGTCCGTGAAAACTGGCGAGCCGGACACCGGAAGCAGGAGCAAACGATCGGATTGATCGGCGCGATTCCGAGCTAGACAACGGTAAACACGTAATATTTTTCGGCGGCAGCGTTGCACGGCGGGGTAATTCGATTGTGTTTGTCTTTGCGCGGGGTGCCGGTTCGGTGAGGGGGTGGGGGGGATTGGTCATTTGGTCGCCGTATGTGAGCCCCGCGGCCGGCCGCCTCATTACGTATTCTTTTCGCGCGCAATCCCGACCGTTTACCTCGGGCAAGCCGAAATCGAAATTCGTCCGCCACGGCGCAACCGTAATTCGGACCCGAGCGATGCTCAACGAGGGACATTTTTCTTTGTCGGCCGGGGCCGATTTACTCAAACCGCCGTGATTTACGGTCGCTGGTTCGCATTGCGAGACGGCCCGACAACAGCCGAGGTCGGCCACGCTTGGATGAGCGATGAGCGGACGGGTAAAAGGCTCGTAGGGATTCGTCAAGGAGGTGGCCTGGCGTATCGGTTTTCATGTTCGGCTGGTGGAAGTCCTGTGTGTGGGGGAGGTCCACGGAATTCGTCTTAGATTCGGCCTCTCATTTATTTCGCGGCCCGGGAACAATCAGGGGGTATCATATCAGAGGGATCTTTGTAGATCGCTGCTTCTAAATTAAAGTGTCGTATAAAGTAGATATTGTTTTGTTTTTTCGGAAAGTTTCCAGGATTTGGAAAATGTGTAGGATTGGGAAACGTATGGTTAGACAAATTTGCTTTATCTCTATATAATTCGGCAATTAATATAAAAAAAAATCAATGGTTTGTAAATATTTGGAGGGTCAATCGAAACAAATAAATAATATCGTTTATTTAAGTTGGAAGGGCATAAAAATGGATGTGAGTACAAAACAAAAGCAAAGCTATTTACATGTTGTATTTTGAAAACGGTTTCGCGTTTCAATACCCGGCGGCTAGATCATTTTTAAATCCATCATTTGGTAAATAATGGAGGTATTGTTTTATAATTAAATTCGATAGATACCCGGTATCCCAGGGGGTGTCTCAATTAAAAGTCATTTATTGTAAACAGTTTATAAACCTTTTTACTTACAGACCAGTTGGTCCTTTTGATCAGGGACAGGGTTGTCGGGGTTATCTTTTATTTATAACTCCGTTAGAAAAAAAAGAAGAAAGTAAATTTATTTATTTATCCTCACGATCGATGGATCTGTTTGGATCTGTTTGGATCTTCGTCACATCAATGCCGCACCGGGGCATCCTTTTCCTGGACTTTTAAGAAACTCAAGACCCAGGGTACGGGGATGTTAGGGGTGTGTTTGAGGGGATGAGGGGTTGAGGGGGGGGGGGTCCTCACCTCCGGGCTGTCCTTGCAGTCGCAGTTGAGCCGGCCGTAGGTGTCGCAGCTGCAGGGCGCCGAGTCGCACCTGTCCGCCGTGGCGAGGACTTTGGGGAAACCCGAGCAAAACAATCCGAGGATCGCGCTGCCCAACACCAGTCTCGCCGCCGCCATTATAATCGGTCACTCGCGCTCCCTTCTGTCACTCCTTCTGTCACTCGGCATCCGTCACCGTCGCACTGTCACGTTTCGCGCGCCACGGCACAGTTTCACCTTCACATTTCCGCGCGGCGCTGTCATCGGCGATCGCGCCCCCGACACCCGCACCCAACGGCGCCACGTGACCCCGGCCCACGCTGCCGCGCTCGCCTCCGCTGCCCCTGACGAGTGGCCGCGCTCCTTCAAACAGCATCGCGCTCCAGCGCGAACCGTCGCCGCCGCAAGGGGCCCTGCTCCTTGCCGCTACGCGGCTCCCCGAGGCGCCTCGCCGCTCCAGTGACGAGCCCCGCCAACATCGCCGCACGATTGCCTTCCTGTTCCGAAGCTTCCGGGATTCCTGAAAGCAAGACGGGGCGTACGGTTAAATAGGGAAAAGATTCATCAGAAATTTGCTTTCAACACGGAGAGCAAAGATTAATAAAAATTACTGAGATTGTTGGTAAACTGGTCATATACTTGCAAGAATTGAAAAATTACTATCCTAAGTTAGTAAAAAGTGTCAGCTTTTTAAGAATCATTTTCAACAAATTGATACGTTTTACTAACTTAAGATAGTAATTTTTCATGTTTTGCCAATATATAACCAGTTTATTAAGGATGTCAGTGAATTTTATTAATCTTTTCTCTCCGTGAATGAATGCGATTATAGTTAGATGGAAAGGATTATTTTCAATTTGAATAGTATTCTATTTCAGATGATACAATTCGTTTGTTTTTAAAGTGATATTTTTTGAGAGTGTAGGTAGAAAAATTGGTATCTTGCCAGTAATGAGAATTGGGATAGAGCAGGCATGATAGTGACATGCAATTGCTGTCACTTTCTAAAATTTTAGTGTTTATTTAGGATACTATTTGTAGTATTTATGACATTGATAGTGCATGTAATATGATTGTGTATACATTGTATATTTGTGGTATATATAATAATATTATGGATAACAGTTGGCTGAATGCCAATTAATAAGTGATTTTTGGGGCAATACCGACATTAGACTCTCTCAATACTGAGAAAAAAGAATGGTGAAAAGTACTAGATACTAGACTTTATAGTAGACGTGTTTTAAACAACATTTATAAAAAAATTATACAAAATCACTATTAACCACCAATGTATTGCCAACCGTTAATTATGATCACTGGAACACAACAAGCAAATGGTAAATTGTCTCAGTCTATTGGTGCTTCACTTCAGAATTGGGTCAACGGTTGCCCAACGCTTACCAATACCTAGCCAGTATTCAGTCGTTTGCCAATTTCTACCCGGGAAGTTCATTTGGACATACTTTTCTTAAACTGTAGGAAAGACAAATTCTCGGTTCCTCGAAATCTTTTGATTCTTCACTTGTGAAACTCTCAGATGTACTCGCTTATAATGTTTTTTCTACGAAAGCCTTTTTATTTTATCATCGGAGTTTTAAATCTCCTCTACATTTGAAACACTTTTAAATTCACTTCATATATACATATGTATCGTAACTTTGTTAAAGAGTAATTTACATCGGGTCCCAATTGAGTTGTATGTTTCTGTCACAAAATTATCACTTTCGTTATTAAAAAATACTTTCAACTTCAATTGCAGAATAACTCCCTGCTACGTAACGCAAATATAATAGTGAATGGAAAATGAATATTTCGATTATTTCATACAATTATACCAGTTGCCATTATATATACTATATTCCTAGATTAATTATCACATCGATACTAATTTTCAATTTATATCCACGCAAAACATCTAATTCTATTTTACAGCCTTAACACACTTTATTAACAAGTTTATATTTAAACAGCAAGTTATAATTCTTTTGCACTTGAGACTCCGCCGGTTGACGCGACACATTTAATCGTCTCAATATCACTCCGATCCGTTCTAATTGAAGCAAATTTCGATAGTACTCGCAAAGCATCTCAATTTAAACTGAGCATAACATTCTAACGCAAGATCAATCGATTCAGCAAAAAGTGCCGAGACAATAAACTATCCTCCACTATCAAGTCACAATAACGCAAATTCGTAAACACTCGCTCTTCCCCCCCCCCCCCCCCCCCGGGACAATTAATTCTTTCGAACAAAAACCGTCGTCGGATTAGAATCTCCTTACGTTCACCCCTGAAAAATCGTCGGCTTCTCACAATTGGGAACGGGAAACAGGCCCTCCCCCACCCCCCTCTTTATGTGGATCGGTTCCGTTGTGTTTGGATTAGAATTTTATTTTCGAACCCCGGGGGGATAGGTAGCGCGTTTCAGGATTATGTTTCTGCGACGCCGAGCTCCACGGGATCTTTTGTTTTAAATGCCATTGTACAGTGAAATAAAGCGTCCGGCGCTCGGGGTTTTATCGCTTTTTATAGAATTGCGCCGAAAGTTTTATTCGTGGAAGGAACTGTCGATGCGTTCTCGTTGATAAAGTATTCGGCTCGTGGGGGAGGGAGAGAAAGAAAAGAAAAGGATAAAGGGAAAGAAGAGGGAGAGAAGAGGGAACGTTAAAGTTGACGGCGAAGCGGTTTCAGCCGATCGTGGAAAGTTGGCCCGATACAGGTGGGAAAGTGGCGCGCGGGCAATTCAATCAAAATTCACAGCCCGTAAGAAGGTTCGTCAAGTTTCCCGAGGATGACTTTGAATTCGCCGGGTTATCGGCGGAGTTTCGAGGTCCGGGCCACTTGACCCGAGATAATGGCACAGGAACGCGTACACGTGAGACAATCCTTCCCCCCCCACCCCCCACCCCTACCTCAATCACACCCCCTTTTCTCCGTAGCCCTAGGAGTTGGCCGCAGAACTTGAGACTTTGCAATTATTGAAATTTCGCGCTTCCACGGATCCGAAAACTCCTCCGCGGCTACGGGCTCCAATGGTCCCGAAGATTATACTTGTACCTTTTGTATTCGCAGCGATTCGCGATAATCGAATTGCTGACTCAACGACGCTCCGCCCTCTCATATATGCTGGGAAAACCAATCTTGGGCGCGCGACGGCTGATGGGCTTTTCCTTCTGCCACGGTTTCCTCACTTTCAAAAGTGCTACTTTCGGGCTTTGCCTTTCTTTCTCTTTTGTTTTCATTCTTTTTTTTTTTGGAAGTTGGACTTCAAAAGGTGGGTAAACCTATTGGTAGCCAACTTCGGGGGTAACAAATTAGTAATTTAAAATGTTAACTAAACTTTCGAGTGTTATTTACTGTATCTATATATGGGTAACTATAGGTACATGTATGGTTTATGAAAAAAAAAAACGTGTCGATTTGTATGCATTTAGTATTTGTTATACCAAAGACATCCGTAATTATAACTTATACCAGCACAGGGGTTTGAATCACAGAATTGAAGTCCGAAGAAGTCCTACTTCTCTCGCGTGGTCCACAGGGGGAATTTTTTTCTCTTTTTTTTTTTGTACGTCCGCGCCGAATAATTGGCATTTGTTAGGCAAAGTTTCGCGAGGCAAAGTAGGTCCCGAGCAACGGCCTCGTTAATCTTCCCGCGGGGAAATAAATTTCGCTTGATCACCGGGACGCGGATCTACGGAATATCCATTAACAGATCGGACAGGGCGAAATGTGTCTCGGCCGGGACGAACGACGAACCGGCGAAATCGTACGAACGTGGAGTAATTTGCGCTCGGCTTCTTGTTCCCCTCCCCCCCTTTTTTTTGTATGTAAACAACTAGATCAAATCAATCAAATTGTTTCTGAAGCTTTTCCCCCATTTCTTTCTTTTTATCGTGTTTTAAAGTAAATTTCTTATTATATGGAGATCCTTTTTTTAATATCGATCAACACCAATTTTGATTAAATTTTGTAACAAAGTATTTTCAAATATTATCAACCTTTAACAATCTTCACTCTCCCTCTTTAATTTCTGATAAATACAGATAAATTTTATCGTCGAATTATTGTCTTGCTTTTCATTATAATGCTTGAATTTCATTATAATATAATTAATCACACTGTTTACCGGTAAAAGTATTCCGTTTCATTGGAAATTTCGGGGAAACCTTTCGTTTTAAAATTTAATAAAAACTGCGAAGGATACCATCCCGATGCAATGACATTTGCACTAAAAATTTGAAGAAAAAAAAAATAGTATAATTAAAAAAAAGTTCCATTTTTATTGCCTCGAAACGAATCACAATTAGTTATCTTCAATGTTCAATCTTGAAATTGAACCTTACAACAAAATTTCCGCGACACTTTCGAGCTCAACTTTTTCGCGGTAACGCCGCGTTTCGCGTCAGCCCCTCATTGCCATTCCGGTCTTGCAAAATGCCCCGCGACATAATTATTCTTACGATATCGCGGCCGGGGTATCAAGGGCAATTACGGGAGGAGCGCACCCAAAAGCGGCCACTTGGGATAATTCGGTGGAATTGGCGAGAGCGCTGCAACGCGACCCCGGTATAATCTACCGGTTAACGAATCGAGACGAACATTTGTTATTTTAATCAATCAATTTGTTATTCTAATTCGCGATAAACAAACGTGCCACTCGGCTTGGCTCCGGTGGTAACTGGGAAAGGGGTATAGGGGGAGTGGAAGGGAGAGAGAGAGAGAGAGAGGGAGAGAGGCAGAGAGATTTCGGTTCGACTCGCTGGCGAACACTTTTTGCTCGGCGCATCGCAAGCGAGACGTTTGATAAACAGCAGCGTAATCAATTATTAAAATTGTATTTGCGCTTTTATCAGCCAGACTGACAATCGAATTACGCGGCCCACCGGTGAGGAGGGGGGTGGGGGGGTCGGGCATTACCATAAGCTATCTCGTCTTATCGCGGCGAGCACGTGGATTTGACAATTTCCCCACGAAACGGCGTATGCTCCTCCGTCGGTCGCGCGCGCCTTCTTATCTCCCTATTCTTTGCCGATAGTTCGCCGACGTTTTACGATAACGCGAGTTTCTCGAGTTTCCCAAAGGCCAATTATTACCGCCGATCGTTCGCGTTTCATTTGGCGCGGTTTCCCTTTCGGCGCCCAATGATTAACGTACGAAAGTTTTCTCGACGTCATCGCCCAATTGTGTTCCGTCACGTAATTTCTCTGGCAAAGTTTAAATAATGGTGGCGAAACGTCCCGCGCATTGCCTTCCGATAAACAAGAATCAAACAGAAATAGAGTGAGAGAGAGAGAGATGGAGGAAGGTGAATCGTTAAAAAATCTTTTATCAATTAACACGACGAAGAACTTTTTAAGAGCGCGACATCCGGCAATAACGTTATCTCTCGGCTCGCCGGGAGTTATTTCATAATTGAAACGTTAAATTACAGGCTAAAATGTTTGTAAAACACAGCCTCTTATCGTGGCGTTAAGTTGCACAGTGACGAATGATAATGAGCCCGACGGTTTGGTTTGGTAATAATGTTTACCAATTTTGACGTTCGACGAGTTTACGTAACGCGAAATCAGCGGCGCGATCAATAATTCGCCGAAAAGAAATAAGCAAAAATAAAATAAAAAAAAAGTAAAAAAAAAGGAAGAAAAGAGATTGAATATTCATTAACTGTCAACCGATGCACAATTTCGAGCGAGCATTGTTTGTTTACATATTCAGCCGTCATTTGACTTGTTCGCTCCGCGATGTTAGAATATTCATGGATGTAAAAAAGGCCAGACCCAGGCGCGGAAATAAACCGCCAGACTGGATGATATTTTCCATATCCCCCCCCCCCGCCCTTTCCGTCATTTGCCTTATATATTTCGCTTAAAGTTGCGGCGGCCCGGCCGAATCCGTTCGGTTGTTAAACGGCACGTCGAGCGCAGATCCGCGTATTTTCGTCCGCGCTTAACTTTGAACTTTATCGGTTAAAGTGGCCACTCGGCTGTCTCGGCGCAATGAGCGGGGGGGGGGGGAGGGGGAGTGCAGTCGATGGAAAAGCCCGATTGCGGGGTCGCGCGATTCGTTCGGGAAAACCGTCGGATCATCCGAGGGACGGTGGGGTAGGGAAGGCACAATCGTAGCGCGGATTTTTGCCGACGAACTGTACGTCTCGCTGACGGTATAGGCGTAGACCGCGAAACTTCCGTTCGTTTTCCTTATTAATTCGCCCTTCCAGCGGCGCGAGCTCAATTCGCGCCGCGTTATCTCCCTTGGAATGATATCTGCCCCGTGTTTGCGCGAGGTGATACGAGTTGGGTGGTGCCACGTGAGGGCTTTATCTTATGGGACTTGGGGGGAAAGAACCAATAATAAGCCATAAGTGGGGAAATACTGCGACGGAATTGTTGGATGTTGTAGATTTTTGGTAGACTGAGCCAGGGATTCGTATACATCCGTTGGCTGCGGGGTTTACGCGTGGATTTGTCGAAATTTCGTAGGGGAAACCTTGGTGTCTGTCGAGTTAGTGTCAGCCCAGGTCTTGCCCTCCAAGTTTGTGGGTTTTATTTTCATTGAATTTCACCAGTATCCTGACGGAAGTCAGGCAAAATTAACAAACACTATGAATTAGAAGTCGGATTTTCTACTGTTGGATGTAAGGAAATTTGGGCTGTTCCACAAGGGGGTTGGGTTTAACTGGTTTAACTTTGATCCAGAGCCGGAAACTTGCCACGAACGATTAATGGCGTTGGAGCGGTGATGGGAATAGAGGGAGGACCCGATGTCTCTAAAGTTGCGTACGGTACGGACAATGGAAAAACTTGTCCCATCCTATTTACATCACTCGGTGACACACTGACTCCCCCAGTCTTCCACCTGGGTGCGCACATTTTACACTGTACAATTGGAACACTTGATTAGATAGTTCGGCTTATCGAAGGCGTCGACGGCGGAAGACAAATGGTTCGGGCTCGTTGTATATATACGTTTTGTATCTATGTATGTGTATATACGTGATTACGGTGGGTCACTAGAAGCGGGGCTTATACCTGCAATGACAGAACGAGGATTTGGAAGGTGACGCTGGGTCGAGCGAGAGAGATTGGGCAGGCTCGCTGGCTTAGTGCGTTGCGAGCGGCTCGGCGCGCGAACAGCGACTGATCGGCTTTGGAGTTGGCGGCCGGTTTGCACCTCGACGACAGTCGCCGCGGCGCGATGCGAGAGCGGAGTGCCACCCATCTCCGGCAACCTTGGTCGTCGCGCGCGCGCGAGCCCGCTCCACGCCGTTGGCCCGCTTCGCCCGCGCGCATTCTTCCTCGGCGTACTTCGACCCCTCTCCGCCCCCGCCCGACTTTGCTTTTTTATCCTCCCCTTCCTCCGGCCTCACCTTCTTCCTCCTCTTCCTCTTCTTCTTCTTCTTCTTCTTCTTCTTATTCTTCTTCTTATTCTTATTCTTATTCTTATTCTTCTGCTTCCTCCTCTTGTTCCACCGCTTTTCTTTCATTCACCTTGCTCGCGCGTCTCGCGCTCGCTCGCCGTAACCGCCGACTTCTTATCAGTCGCGCGCGATAAGCCGCGATAGATAAAGCATGTAAATCATGACCGCTCGCTCGCGCCGCGATCGCGAGCTCGGCCCGCCTCGATGTTCCAGATCCGGCGGCCCCTCGTTCACCCCCCCCCCCTAGTCCGTCCCCCCGATTTCCCTCCGAGTCTTCCTTTTGCGACCTTTGGCTCTCTCTCTCTCTTACTACCTCCACTTCCGACGGCGGATTACCCATTATGTAATCTTCCCTTGTGTCCCGGCTCCGTTTGAGATAGGGACCGACCTATCGGCTGATTCAATTGGACTTTTAGGCGTTCGACTTCGTATGTAGAAGATTGCCGGGAGGGAAGCCCGCCTCGGGAGGGTGGTACCCGGCCCACCGTTCGCCTCCAACACGAAGGCTATTAGAGATGGGATCGGGCTTATTTAGGAGCCATTTGAGTTTTCGCAGTTTCGACTCTTGTTTCGACGAAAATCGCGTCTTGTTCCGACCATTTCGCTTCGATTTCGTATTTTTCGCGCGGATAAAGGCACGGTTTAGAGTGGGGTTATTGTTGAAAGTAAATCAATTATCGTTTTGGATGGGAGACATTTGGGGATTGTTAAGTTTTAGTTAAATGGGTTTTCAGGGAGAATTGTTTTTATTTTCATATGTTACAAGTGACGTGGAGTCGACTTGTGCATTGGAGGAATTTTATGATAATAATGAAACTGAATCTTATTAAAGTTTAGATAATGGGGTCATTTTATATATATATTTAAGAATTGTTTTCGAATCAATATTTTAATGAGAGAGTTTTAACGAAGTAATTAATGCAGTTTGCATTCGTTTAAAAGTTTTAAGTATTTATTTATAAATTATTATTTGCAGTGGAATACTACAAGTTGTTAATTACATAGGAAAAAACAATATTTTGCAAATTTAATTGATACGATTAATAAACGAAAGTTTGGCTTGTTCATAAATTTATATGTTTGGATAATTGTACGACGGTATTGTTGTGACATTTGTTAACTTCAAATTATCGTATTATTAACAAATGTTCATAGAAAATAGGAAAAAAAAAAGTAATTGGAGTCACCTTGTAAATTAATTTACAGTGTAAATTATTGTACTGTAAAAAGTTGTTAAAAAAGCTTTTGACGTTTGCAAATGTCATGATGAAATATTAAATTTTAATATTTACAACAAAATGGACTAAAATAAACAAATGTTTATTGTACGGCTAAGTTTGTTCGCAATTTTATTTTACTCCAACATTTGGCCGGGCCATAAATCGACAATGTAAATGTTCAAATTAAATTAGATTATACAAGTGAAATTTTCAGCAAAATAGAAATTGAAGTAAGCAAATATGATTTTTAGTGTTTGAGCAGAATAATCGGTCTAATATAGGTCGCGCAACTTTGTCACGAGCAAAAGTTAGCCGTACGTAATGAAGAATATATACTGGTTTCGGGATCACTGTGTCAATATTTTCAAAATTTATTTCAACCTGCGATTGAATTTGACGTCTCATTGTTTCGCTTCTGCAGTTGCCTGCGATTTGTCGAGCATCATTGATCCGTTTCCGTTATAAAGTCCTCGAACGAAACTTTTTGTATTTTTTCGCTCTTTTTATTTTATTCTACGATAGTTGTTCCAAATTATACGGTGTAATATAACGTTTCCAGTTCGAGACTCCGCGTTTCCGACGAAATTTCAAAATCGTTACATTAGTTACTGATCTCAGTTGAACAATTGAGAACTTACGGACGGAACTTGAAAGCTATTCCGAATAAGTGAAGAATCGTAATTAGGCTGTAAATATTAAAATCGAGTAATTCGAGACAAAATAATTTCGTTGATTGGAGGGTGCAATTCGTGAACATACGTAAAAGTACATTTTGCGTTAAATTAGTATTAAGTTATCTTGAAATGTCCCGAGGAGAGAATGAAGACAAAAATAATGGATATATTAATGGGAAAGTATGTTGAAATATTGTCATACTGTATATTGCATACTGTGCACTTAAAGTGTTAACCATTACTGACACAAAATGAATATTAAAATTTAAACACTTTAAAATGTTTATAGAAAAAAAGTGACAATATATCAATATTGAAAGTTGAATTTAGAATTAAAAAAAAGAAGAAGAAAAAAAAAATTGTAACAGGATACGTAATAAAAACGTTTCGTGAAATTTTGGAAAATGACAGTAACATTTCACTTTAAACCGAATAGCATAAATATTGGAAATTTAAATAAAAAATTGTTATGCCATTGCTTTGTATCGTAGTAATCTGAATTGATTATAAACTATTCAACGTTTTTCGGATACATGGTTTAATAACATAAAAATGTTACTAAATTGCCTGAAATTGCAATCTGATAATGCATCTTAATTTTGTGTAAAGTAAATTGTATAAATCACCTGTACATAATTTATTTAGAATATAAAAAGAAAGGGAACACGAAGGTATTGCAAGTATAATTTTTGAATTGTATAAAAGAAATTATTTACCGAGCTTAGAACGCGCAGTTTGGTTTGGTTGATACTAAGAGATTAATTCAACCAGAGAAATCTCATTTCCAGCATGAACGAAAGGTCCGCAAAAGAATTTGGTTGTAATACAAGCCGCGTACGTGTGCACTCACAAAACTGTCTATTTAAGAGTAATAGAATCTTCTTATATTAAATAGGGATTCCATTCAATATATGGACAAAACTAAATTCTATTTATAATAAGAATACATTATTCTTACAAAGCATATATTTATATTAAGAATA
>JABFPN010006022.1:0-12169 GCA_022817305.1 Leptoteleia sp. ZL-2020
AACTCCAAGTTCGCTCACAAGCGCCTTGTGAGTCACGGTAGCCAGCGCCTTACAGCTTACTGCGTTACATATCCTACGAGTTTCTTACTAGTTGTCCCTACGAGGCACTCTCAATGAAAATAGTTAAACTCATTAGCGCCCTGAGATTTACTAGACGAATTTTTTACTTGGGAAGCAAACATAACGTTTGTATTATCTAAACTCAACACTAATACTCTTTTAACATGAATATAGGTAAAATAAAATTTTTAGGTATTCTATTCTAACCAATAAATATTTTAGCACAATAATTACATGAAGTTCATTTCGAGGAACCATCAATTCATGCTAACTTTACAATGGAACTGATGAATGAAACGTTTCTTTTTAATTCAAGAAGAAAAAACGTTTGTAAATATTTGGAAGGTCAAATTAATGCAAAAAAAATAATAATATTGTTGATTTACATCCAAAGGACATAAGGATGGGTGTAAATATAAAACAAAAACTGTATTTTAAAAACATTTCATTTTTCAGTGGCATAATCTTACATGATATTTCTCTCCGTGTGTCCGGCCATGCAAATTCAAGTTCAAATGGATTGAAGACTCGACTTTCTTTCTCCACTTGTGACAAAGTCAAGTCGTAGACATAAAGTGGAGGTGACGAAGCCAAGGTGTACTCTTGCGCGGGACATACGCAAATCGTCATAACTACATTGTTTGAACAGCGTCAGTAACGGGGATATTGGTGTACCCATTGTCGTGGCACGGGCCATGTGCACGCGGATCCATTAACAACAAATAGCGCAATCGATCTCGAATTCACTTCCGCTTTCTTTACTCGCAAAACTTTCAGGTCTCAAACTTTCACTCGACGGAAATGTCCGGAAGTTGACGCGCGCTGTTTCCAGTGCTAAATCTCCATTTCTTTCTGCTCCTTTCAATGTTCGTTCGATTGACGTTTCAAGATTTTTCGTATATTAAGTATAAACTTGTTTTTTTTTAAATAGCAAAGTACTTAGGCAAAGTAATTCAGTACGCGGAACAAAATAGAAAGGCTGTGAGAACCATGCTTATATTGTTGTCGTATTATGGTTAAGATGAATAATAAATATTATTAAGTGAAGGAAATTTGCTTATTGCGTTAACAATGCCAGTATGGTTCGGGAAATCATATTTTTTGACTGCGCGCCTTCGTACGGTATAAGCATAACCTGCAAAATGTGACAGTTTTGATTCTTTTAACGCTGTGCTATTCAACAAAATAAACATACTTACAAATATAGTCAGTGGTATACGGAGTACTTAATCTGTAGCCATAACCCCAACAAAAAAAAAAAAAATACTTACAAATATACAACAACGTTTTTATACATAATGGTCGAAGTGAACTTAATATACGAGAAAATGATTATTAATTGTTGACATCTTCAATTAAAAATGTATGTTTAATGCAATCGTATCCTTTTATTAACTTCATCGCGCAGTATGTTTACATCAATTAAATAGCTTCAGCCTATTTCGTATTATTACCCCAACCATACTTGATATACTAGTTCATTTCCAACAATGCAATATGTTTAGATCAAGTATATGTATACACTGAGAAAAAATTACTATTTTTTTTATCAATCTGAGTCAAAGTAATTATTTCTACTGTTAATAATAGTAAAATTTAAAAGTCATGTAGTGAATATTTTTCACTCCTCAGAGATATCCTCAAATGAATATAAATTGTTTTCAATTTTACTATTACTTTTTTCTCAGTGTACTAGCAGCTACGATTTTTCGTATACTATAAGCTAGTAGAAATGTCTTATGCAGGATAAAATAGCTACCTTCAAAATTATGATAAAATGGAATAAAAAAAGTGGCAACGTTTGTTTGTACACCATATTTATTATATATTATAAAAATGGGGTTTACAAGTATATTAGTCACTTTTGTTATACTGGATAATACAAAGTTGTAAAATTCCCCTTACCTACATTAAACTGTGTTCCCCTTACCTACATTCAATATAACAGGACTATACAATTTGTACACATTTTTTGATAAAATACAAGGATTAAATTAAACAGGACATAGGACCCGCCTATGTCTTGTTTCATTTAAATTATCATAGATACAGTGGATACAATTATAAATAAAATGATTAGGTTTGTATAAGGTAACCCAAACTAGGTTTGTGCAATGTGGCCCTGATTGTATTCTAACAGGATGGCTTCAATGGGCTTCTAGGTCAGGGCCCTGCTGTCGCTCCCATTATATCGCCATTCAGGGTCTAGCATGGTTTCCCCTGAAAGGACCCATATTAGCCTGTCCGGACCCCGACAAAATTTCTACTTGGACTTTTAAACAACATAGCGTCGCTTTTTTCAGACCATTATTAAGGGCAAATAATAAATAGATTTAATGTATTTAAATCCTTTATTTGGGGAGACCTATATCAATGTATATAGTTGGTAAGAAAAAACTTATCATATAAAATTTCAGAAGAATTTCCTGTTCACAATAAGCAATCGACGAGAAATTTCAGATTAAACCAAAATAGCGATAAGACTATAAAAAGTAGTACATTCTCAAAATATAACCTCGTCAGTACAATAAATAATTAATACACGTGAATATTGGGAATTGTCAAACATCAACGAGTACAATCCAAGCTCCGACGGATGGCTGGGCATTAAAAATAAGGAAGCGAAAAGCGAGACGATTGTAGTTATCAAAAAAGACATTTGGCGGGCGCGAGTAGAAGAGGGAGAATCGGGAGGACGGGCCATGAAATGAATCGCTGCCAAAAGCCCATCTAGCGGCGCACTCGCTCTAGAGCAAATGAAGCGTGGCCGGCCAGCTCTTCTTGCGGTCTAAGTGAATGAAAAGAGAGGGCGACCGACGGCGCGACAGAGACAAAAATGCAAGGTAGCTGAGAAGTGGCTATCCCGGTCTCCCTGTCTTCGGCGACTCCGTCTTTATCTAGCCCGTGCGGAGGACAAGACGAGAGAGCAAGTGGATGAGAAAAGAGAAGAAAACAAAGAAAAAGCGGCTGTTGGGATCGATACTGGAGGTCGACGTACCCGGCGCGGTCCAAACCTAGTGTGATCCGTACACCGCGCCGCTTATTATTTGGATATGGCCGTTGGACTGAACGTTGACAGCTTCGTCGAATCCTTATAAGAAATCAAGCGAGTGAAGAAGATAGATGAAAAAGGATAAAGGCAAGAGGAAACAGAGAGAAGGAAAAGGGAGAAAAGAACAAGAGAAAGTAAGTGAAGGATGGGAGAAGGAAAGAAAAAGCGGAAGGAACGAGTGAAAAGGAGGAAGAAGCGACGCGTCGTACGCTCTTGTACCGACTTTATCGGCGGTGCGTCGCGAATCAACTTTATCGATTATTTATTGACGAAAAGGAAGCGAATCGCTGGGAGCGCGCGGTAAGCACAGTCGTCGGCCTTTCATTACGATAGGTGAGATTTGCATTCGTTAGGTGGCGCTACGAATCATACCGAATGGACGAGGTCACAGTAGCGCCCCCTAAGCTCCAAGTGTTCGTCAAACTAACGAACCCGACACGGAGCCACAAGTTCGACTCGAAGAATCACTTTAACTCGCCGGGACGTGATATTGACGGCCACTAACATAACTGGGTCATGGATCAAACGCAATTAATCAAGCGCGCGCGCACCCAATCAAACAAACTCAATTGACTATGCTCCGCAACCACTTATGGTCCCAACGTTATGGTACTTTTTCGTCTTTCAGAATCAAGCTTTATCGGCAAAGCTTTATCAATCATTCGGATCATTGTTAATCCTAGTGCGACTCGCTCATTCGCCCTTTCAACTACACTGAGAAAAAGTTGTAAATAAATTGTATTTTTCTTTCTTTTTCGACCGTTAATAATGGGACAACTGACAAAATTATGAACACTTTTAATTAGTGATTGACGTTTCGACTTTTATTGTAGAATTTTTCAACATCATACAAAATCTGGAAAAGCATACATAAGTCATTGCGAAAAATGTATTGTTAATATAACCTATAACATTGTAATAATAACTGGGGAAACGTTAAATTGTTAATGTGATCCAACGATAGACTATCGATTCGAATGTTTTACCCCTCAGCCCGGAAAAATCCAGGCAAACTTCACGGTTATCACTAATAAAATACTGTCTGTGCACCGAAAGAAATATTATAAAAAAATTATCCCTTTAAAAATCAACATGTATGTCGCACATATACCCATGAAAAAATTTGATTTAGGTGGCATATATGTTGGCATACATGGCAACCTATATAAATTTTTGTTCAACTGTATTACGTTTCAGCAGCCTAGTAAAATTTATTAAGCTTTACCCAGTTTAAAATCCAGACCCCATCAAGATAAGATGGAGTACCGATAAGCGTTTCGAGAAAGTGTAGCCCAATCTAGGTAGTTTCTAGATATTGGGTAACCCAATATTATCTAACCAAGGCCTTAGTTTTTTTTTAAAAAAAAAACAATATGGGGCCAGTAAAGGCTCTAACTCGAACATGAATTTACCTACCTAGGGCCCATATTTTACCCGGATTCAAGTCTAATGAAACGTCTTAAAAAATATAAATTTAAAGTTTTTTTGCATTGAACAAACTGTGCAATATAATATTTCTTTGTCTTAACCTGATCTATCAATTAAAAAAGAATTTGATACATTCTATATGGCTTGTTTGTCAGAAAATATTGTAGTTCCTTCAAAATATTTCTTTCAGTACTTACAACATTTTAATGAACTACAAATTTAAAAGTAATTAAAATAATTTGCAATTTTTAATGATGAATTGAAATTATAAACATAATTACACATAAAAGGAGCAGAAAAATAATTTAGAAAAGTGTAAACTGTAGGAAAAATCGTAAAAATGAAATAAAATGAAAAATTTTCATTTAAAAATTAATTTGATGGATCCTCAAATTAATTTGTTTCATGTGTGTAGCTAAATTTGTCAATTTATATGAGATTTGAAAGGATTCATTTCCGTTGTAGTGTGTAAAAATATTGCTGTGTACGTATGACGCTGAAATATTCATAAATGATGATCCAAGACAGCACGATGCAGATCAAAAAGGAGTGCTTTCGTCAAAGAGTTACGGACAAATGGACGGTTATACGTACAGACATAAAGAACCGGCCGACTGAAAGCTTTTCGCGTTCTCGCCGCTTTTGCGAATGAAGAAGCGTCAATACTTAAATTGCTTTTAAAATGCGTGATAATCAAATTATCCCTTATCGTGCGCCGATGCATGGACCATTGCGCGCGGATTGACTTTTATGTTTGATAAATTGGTCGGGGAGATAGTAGTTTCGTTCCTGCGGGCCGCACAAAGCAAATGAGCTCATTATGACTCGCGCGTCGCGTACGACATTCCTCCCAAACATGTCACTTTTTCTCCCCGTTTTACATGTTTCTGTATTTTCTTATAAGCTCAATTTCAAGTGTCTTTGCCGCTCCTTAATAAAATCAATTTCAAACATTTGGCGAGGTTGTCTTAAGTAAGAAAAATTGTCGTGAGTGTTGAAGAAAACATTGAAACGCGATGAATTTGACGTCGAAGACAAAGATCAAAGAAAAGAAGACCAAAAATGTAAGAAAAAGTGTCATTCCCAATGAATTCAAACGATGTGAAATTGCTTGATGAGTTACTCCCAAAGTGAGTGGAAGTTCTTGTTGCACTTTTCCTTACATTTTTGGTCTTCCTTTCTTCGATCTTTGTTTTCAACGTCAAATTCGCGTGTTTCAACGTTTTCTTTAACACAGACGACAATTTTTCTCACTTAAGACAGCTCCACCATATTTTATGTATTATAGATTAACGTTTCGACCTAATTTGTGGTCATTATCAAAATCAAACATTTTAAGAACCACATAACTATTGTTATTTTTGGTCTTCAAATAATATATAATTGGTTGTTGCGTGGTTTTGAGTATACTACATAAAATCCTTTGACTTAGTCTGTTGTACCAAAAAATAAGGTCGTAAAATTATTCATCATCATAATATTAACAGACGTTAAAAATTATATTCTGAGTATATTCTCTCAGTATATGATTCACTTTGGTCCAAATCTTATAAGCTGTTCAGCAATGTATTGCTGCAGATCTTTCTCCAACATTTCTAACCTTACTGATTTAAGCTTTATCGGCTTGGTACTCATACGTATCGTCTTTTTGTCTTAGTTTTTAACTAAGTCTCGTTGCTCGGTGCTAGATCAAAACGATGAATCTTTCATGCAATCCGGAAATGTTTTAATGAAGTATATGAAGCACCAGGAGATGATGTTGGTGTGAAATTTCGCAGGGAAATGAAGCTCTGAATGTAAACGCGTGTGAATAACATTTTGAAAAGTGAATAAGTAATAGTCTTGCATAAAATAAAAGAGAAAAAGTTTTATACACGTATAATAACAATGATAAGACAAGTGATGCTCAACATCTGCAGGGAAAGTGGGCTCGATTTTGCTCGGGCTTTTAATTATTTAAAGTTGCAATTTGTTTTTTGCCTCCGTTTCAAATGAACGCGAGTTTTATCACATTCATTGTGTTTGTTTCTTCCTCCTTGTTTCCGAATAAGACGCGTATAGGGAAGCGCGTTCGCTGCCGAGCTTGCAGTTGATTCATTTATATTTTAATATTCTTTCATCAACCCCCGGTCTCGTTTTCATTAAACTGGGTGTATCCAAATGTGCAAAATTACAAGACAACACTGTCACGAACACTGAACTTAATATGCTTGTGTGAGCACCATAATTACACAGTTAACATTTACATAGTTGTCTCGGCCGTAGTTTTGATTAGAATAACTAGGTGTATCAATGACACGTAGTTCACAGCAGTGGCTGTTAATGTTTAACTTTACCACTGAAATTCTTTTACAATCCACTCACTAAAAATTATAATTCGTTTACTTGTAATTTTGCGTTAACTAATTTATTATTTAAAGTGAGAGGAATATGTTAAAATTATCTTCTATTTAAAGATAACAACTTTACTCTTTTTAAACGTAACAGAAGCACGTGTATGTATAAAGTTACACTGAGAGAAAAGAATATCAATTTTTAATAAAAAGTTTGTTAATTTGGCAATATACTTACAGAATATCATTACATCGAAAACTAAATGATTAAAATTTGTTAAATTAGTTTATTAATAATAGTGAATCTGTGTACAATTTAACAATCTGTTTATTAAATTTTAGTAAACTGTTTAATAATTGGTTTATGAACAACATGGACAATAAGTTAGCAACATTAAATAGCGACATCTAACGGACAAAACATAAAATAAAATGTTTGTCAAATATTAGAAATCAGTTTATTAACATTTTTAATCCCGGGTTTCTAAGTTTTAATATTCCTTTCTCTCTGTGTACATATCAGTTTTCTATATAATATCTGTATTATAGAATCAAATAGCTTTATTGTAAATTTCAGAGTCAATTTTTTGTTTTTTCTACAATAAAAATGTTTGGCGCATGCGCATTTACGACTAATTCCACTCGCTGGAAGCAAATGGTTCTAACAAGGCAGCTGTTTTTAACAATTTTTTTGTTTTTAAATAAAGAACAATTTACTGTTTACCAACAGCAATATATAAATTTATGTTTGGAAAAAATCAGTCACAGAGTAAGTATACTCGAGAAACGTTTTTTACGACGTTAAAAAGTAAGTCTGACAAAAGTCTATCAAATGAAATGGTACAACTGATATTTTGCATGCATAATTATAATTATGTTGGAAGTCAAAGTTTATAATTTCAGAGTGATTAGGTTCATGTGATGTGACATGAATGTGCTTTAAATGCAAGAACGATCGAGCAATCCCCTCATTTCGAAATTTCTATACTTCAGTAGCTATATACCCCGAGAGAAATTTATTAGTAATTGATACCATATAAAATTATGAAACATGAAATCTGCATCTTTTCTCCAATAATTATAATTCTGTAATAGAAGTTAGGCGTTAGGTTCACATTATTGGGCATAATTCTTTTGGTCAAAAATATGCCAAGCTATATGTCAAACTCCTTATTATGAGAAGGGATTCCAAAGATTTACCCTTTTTTCTGGAAAAATAGTAGAATGCTAATTATAAGTTAATTGAATGCCAATTAAATGACATAGGGAAAGTAAAATTTTAATAATTTTTCCGTCTAATTACAAGTATACTGGATTAACCCAAAGTGGGAGACTTCGGTATCGGAAGTTTACGCTTATCGGGAACAGTGTGTCCAACTTCGCAATCACAAAATGAAAATTTTCTATTTAATTTGTAAACATAACGTTTAAAACTAGTTTCTTTGCTTTTACAAAATTGTAACTTTTACTCAAAGAAGAATATACATCTGAAACGCAGTTAAAAACAGTAATTTTTTCGGTGATATTTCATTTAGTGTATTCGTTAAGGTTATCGAAACAGTAGGTCATTAAAGTGTGCATAAAAAGAAATTAATATAAAAAATAATATGGCAGAAAGATTTAAAAGAATAAGTTAGAATTATTCACAACACATTTTTAATACATCTTCAATTTCTAACCCATTTTATGATGTGTAATAAATATAAGATTTTAACAAATTTTGTTACGTCTGACTCTCTCAATAAAGGAAAGAACTTAATCCTAATAAGACAGAAATCCCATTAGGAGGAATCCTACTAATGGAGACTTGTTCTTATTACTTATTACAATTACAAGGAACTATATTTTTTTACTGTTTAGAAGAATTATAATTTTGCATAACATGAAATATAATATTGTTATAGATTTTAATGTATTAAAAATTAATATTTTTAATTAAAACATATTAACTTTAAAAAAATTTAGTATACTTGTCACATTAAATAATTTCATATCTTCTGAATGAGTGTTTTTACGTCATATTTCTTAACGTTGCCTGGTGATAATGGTAGGATGTTACCTTAGTTTCTTGTCATTTTACCTCTGAAAGGTAATTTTTTTCTAAAATTTTTATATAAATTAAGAAATTTATGGAAGGAGTAAATTTCATTATACCTCAATTTTATACGTGACGATTCATTGGGGCATTTTAATATACTATTATAAACTTCGATCAAACTGTGCATTAATTTTGCTGATTTAAATGATATGTGCACCAGAGTTAATTATTTGTATATATTTTGTAATAATTGGTCAAAAATGTTAACAAAGGCGTATTCTCCAATATGCTTATAATCTAAATAAAAACGGAGTTTGACATCATCATATGCGTAGTACGATCATTTCAGATACAATATTTCATTTATGAAGTGATCAAACACCAGTCTTTAAGTTTAGAATTAATGTAGGCAGTTCGTTTGCGGCTTTTTATCGATGCGACATACATTATGGTATTTCGTGTAGGTGTATAATTGTCGAGTATTGATCAGCTTGAAGTTTTAAATCCAAGTTAAATAAACATTCAGAGAAATTGTGGATATTTGTAAAATTGAAAAAAAAAAAATTGTATCAATTTAATAAACATTTGAACATTTTGTTCTAAGGGGGCAAAATAATTGATTGAAATTTTTTTTGTCAAATTAAATTTGGGACCTAACTATACATTTAAATTAATAGAGACTGCTACTAATAGAAACGTTAATATCGGCGGCCACTGTTGCAGCTGAAAATCATCGCCGAACTAAACGCGTGGGCGATACGTCTTCACGGTTTAATAATCTTATAATTAACCGGACTTTAGACTCCTTCGTTATATTCTACCGATTTTTCATTCGAAAATTTATCTTTTCTAATGAAAAGAGGCGTGTTTTAACGTATTTTACAAAATAAACGTTTTAATACAAGTTGTTTGATATTAAATTAAGACAATCGAATTTAATTTTAACAATTTTCTGATAAAGTAATGTTAATATTATAAGTTTATCAATATCTAATTTTTACCACCCAAGTATTTAAAATCGTGTTGGAATTAATAACTCTTGGTGGCATTAAAATTATATTCAATGAAGAACTTTTTTGTACTTTCATTAGCCCCTTTTTAGTTTATTTTGAGACATACTAAATTTTTAAATTTTTCTCATCGATCAAATGGTAATTTTTCTTGATTAATATTATAGACCTGAAGAGAGGTTAGAAAATTAACCTGACAAGCAACAAAAGTGACTGGGGCATTCTCAGGTATTTACTGTGGAACCTCTCAATAAATTACCATAATAAAATCCAGACTGCCCCTGCCAAAATAATGAAGCAATCAGTCTTATCTAGGTTAGAATGGGACAATTATATGATGACACTGATAAGGTTTTCATAAGATAACCCGCTCGAAAAAAACGGCTGGATTAAGACTGAATATTAGCTGGATAAAAAATTGGAAAATCGCCAGCTACCATCCAGCCGTTTTTTATTTGCACTTTATATCATCATAGGTCTCAGTTGGGTTAACCATAAGAGGTTCCAGAAAAATTTCTACCAGAACTGTATAATTTGAGGAACCTAAGACTGGGAAAATGATTTGACTGGTCTTTTTTAACGTTAACATCGATATGTTGACGTCATTTTAACAATTGACATAAAACCCAAACATTTTAGTAAATAATAATATATTTAATAAACCTAAACAGTAAGGTTAATCTAATGTTACACGAATGTTCTAATTGAACGTTTCAGTATGTTAGAAAACGTAACCACAACATTACAGTAACTTAAACACGTTACTTTGATGTTAAAATAAGCGAGAAAAAAATTCGAAAAATGGCTACATTTTGGAGACCTTAAAATATTCCTAATAACTATCTTTACAAATATTTAGTCAAGTAGAAAATTTCTATTTTTTTTTAAATAATTAAAAAGATGTCTCTTTACTATAAGCATGATAATTTTTATTGAAATATCAAAATTGTCATCATATGCAAAAGATTGACAACAATTTCTGTAAAATCAATACGACTTGAAGCCGAATTAATTTGTCGAATATCTTTTATACAGAAGATAACATGATGAATTTCCTCCAATGCTACGAGGGAAAACTGCCGTTCATAAAACGCGAGTATAATCAAATACGATCTTAATTCGCTATTTACAATTCAAATGCGTTGTCATATTCCGCGATAATTTAGGGAAAGGTTTACTAATATTTAGAATAGATTTATCTTGCATTGACTGAACCGACGTTATGTCCGTGCGTGCAACTTTTTTCTTCAAACATTCAAATTACCCTAATGAAGCCGAATAATGAAATCGATTCAAAATAAACCTCTCTACCCAAACTCTACGAAGTGTGAAGAACAAACCCAAAGTAAAATATATGTTCTACGATGTTTTTTCTAGCATATATTTTTTGCGACAAACAGCCAGCGAAAAAAGGTTTGTTGTTCCATTGGCAAAATCAATGTCGTAATTTGAGGAATATTTTATATCGCTCTTGTCCCATACTATAAATTTGGGATATCCCATATTACAAAACGTGCAATGAAGGCTGGATGAAAGCTGGACTTCAGCTGGATCTAGGCTGGAGAACAAAGCTGGAAAAAGGATGGCTTTGGCGCGAATCCAGTCTTTAAAACGGCTGATAGCAATCGGCTGGATCAGCCAACCATTACTCCAATACTCCAGTAGGTGGCGCTGACCACAGTTTGTACAATTTGTCCGCAAGAGAATTGTCGCATGAAATGTATATGGGAGCGCGCTATAATATGGCAGATAGGTGGGGTACTTTATTTTTAAAACTGTTGAATCGGTTTTTTTTTACCAGCCGATATCGAGCCGTTTTAAAAGACTGGATTCGCTCCAAACTCATCCTTTTTCCAGCTTTGCATTCAGCCGAGATCCAGTTTCCATCCAGCCGAAATCTAACCGAAATCCAGCTGTTATTCAGTTGTATTTTTCCGCGCGGGATACTTTGAAAATTAAAGTATTGTTTCTGCACTTACACCCAGAGAAAAAATTTATTATTTTTAAATAAATATACTTTGAAACAAATAAACTCTATCATTTGTATACGAACCTAATAAATATTTATTTGATTTAAATAAAAATATATTATTGAATGTATTTATTTGATTTTAATAAATTTTTTAATAGTTTCTAATATATATGTTTATTTATTTTTAATAAAAAAACTATTTAAATATTTTATAAATAAAAATAAACAAATGTTCTTTATTTTATTACACGGGTCATGTCACGCTTGTATTATTAA
>JABFPN010006023.1:0-12168 GCA_022817305.1 Leptoteleia sp. ZL-2020
ACAGTATATCCATTGCGGCAACATCTGTGGCTTACTGTGGCAAAGACTGTGGCATGCGGAGCCCCACAGTCTTTGCCACAGTGCTGCCACAGACTCTGCCACAATGTTTTTTCCACGCGGGTTATTAAACTCAGAAGTCTTGTAACTACATCAAAATACTTGTTCAGTAAAAGCATCAGTTTGATTGCTTTTATATACATAAATTTCTCACGTTCTTTGAAAAAAGAAGAAGAAGAAAAAAAGAGTAGCAAGTACTGTAATCCGTTGTGATGTGAGAAAATAGAAGTGGATGCAAAACAGGAACTCACGAATATCGCATCGAGTTTGTGTTGGTGTTTCCGGACAAGAAGGATCACATAAATAACGGCAAGAGCATACTCGGATGAACAAGGATGAACGGCAACTCTGATCCTGTAAATGTGCGACAACATTTGTCTCATTTTGAGCAAAGTAAGAACGTATAGTGCTTGTCGCTTTGTAGATCACGACTCAGTTTGCTTTGGCAATTGCATCGACAGGCATTTCGCGCGAAGTGTCGCGGATGATGCTACAACAATGCACTACTTCGTGGATCGCATTTCTTTTGAATAAAGCATACATTTTGATCGAACGAAATATAAACAGGCATTTTGCACTTCGCCATTTGACGGCGCAAAATTTTGCATATTGCATGACAGAATGATCCATGAATTTTGGCACATGCCTCATTCCCTTCAATGAACGGGTAAAATTTTTTGCATAACGCTTTTAGAATTATTCATGCATTGGCAGTAGAGGGGCTTTTAATTGGAATACGAAACTTAAGTTCGTTAGTGTTTTTTCGTTTTACACTCTGAATTGTTAAAATAATCCTTTAATGTAAGAACAATGTGCTGTAAAATGAAAACATTATAATAATAAAATGTATTGATCGTAAACAATTAGCCGTGATCGACATTACCTTTTTGAAAGAGAAATCTCACAATAAAACTTTACCTAATATATTAATCCTTCTTGAGTTACAATGTAACTTGTTATACAAGTTAAAATATTCAAAATATTTTATTGTATGACATAGCTTCAGAATGCACGATTAATAGCTACAAAATGGATCGTGTGAAGTTATTAATCCGTCAGAAGCATTTATGCAATTCGAATCATGACTCATTGACAGATTAATTCAAAAGTTAGATAAACTGAAATCCCAACAAACTTCATCGAGCGAAACTTCGCGATGTTATTTTGCATGCGCTGCATTAGTCCTAATAATGTTAGGTAATTTGCGCGTGCGGAACCATCTCGAATGGAAATTCTCGAGCGACGAAACACCGAAGGATTGTTTGCTCGAAATGCTTGGCGGGATCAATTGATTACGTCCTAAAAGGCATTTCGTATCGCACGACGTTTAATTTTAATGTAAATGTCGCGTACAAACCGGACGATTTGTCGAGCCCTCTTTGCGAAAAGCCGCATCAAAACTTTACTTTTCGCTTGTAGCCACCATCCATCCGATTCATCCAGCCTCGTGTCTATCTCCGCCTCGTTTTCCCTCTTTATTTCCAACGTCAAAGTCTAAGCGCGGCCCGTTCGTCGTTTCTCTCTTCATTCTCTTTTTCAGTGCCGTGCTCTTTTGCTTCTTTCCGCAGCTCGTAACCAAGTGCTTCCTGTGAGGAAACGTCAACGCTTTACCACCGAGGGAAAGCAATGGTAATCTCGATGTCGGAGCTAGCAATACTGAGGACGAAAATTCAGCCCCGTTTATATCGGCCGCACAGCTATCAAGTAGACGCGCTGTCATCATGCGAATGGCGCATAATATTCCGAAATTTTTGCGCATCTTTTAGCTAAGGAAATTACGCCGTTTTGGGGGAACACGTGCACACAATACATATTGTGTTAGGAAATTCAAAGGTTGATGCATTTTTTATAACTGTACATATAAATATGTATTTGAATTTATGCAATCATGGACGCAATTATTTATGCAATGAGATTTTTATATAATGTACATATATTAAATTACATTATTGTTTAATGTGGAAATAAAATCCTTTATGTAATAATACATTTTATACTTGCAGTAAATATAATAATATATTTTATAAAATGAGTTGGAATAATATAACATTGTTTAAAAATTGCGGTGAATGACCGTGCAAAAAGTATGAATTATAGACATTTTACGATTCTTTCGTAGTACAATTAACGTTTGTTCACAGCCGGGATATTTCCTTTTTGCTACAATTTTGTCATTCAGTTGAAGCTTTTTAATCGAGTCAAATTTAATCGCTCATCTCGTTTAGCGCTTTGAACCTGATACAATTTTCATTTGATAAAGAAAATTACAGGTAATAGGTCTTTCGTGAGAAACATCGAGAACTCGTTACGACATTTCGATTGCCTATATTCTTTCCAAAGTGAATGTGAAGATGTTCGTAACGCTTTGTCGACGGAACTTGTACCAGAATGGGTTTCGAGAGCGTTGTTACGTACCAGAAATAGGATCCCAACTGCCTCTTCCGACCCCTCTCACTTTGCCTCGTTTCGCGTAGCAGCTTTTACACGAGCGATTCGCGCGCTTCTCTTAGCGAAAGCGTCGCAATTGTTGCTGCGAAAAGAAGACTTTTAAGAAAAACATGGCACTCCAACAGTCCATCTTGTAATCACGCAATTACATTTCAGTACTTTCCTTTGTACTTAGTTCGACAATTGTTTATTTTCCAATACATTTTTCGGGTCTTACAGTGGAAGAATCAAAATTTATGGTGGATTTCTAGATTATCTGTGTTAACTGTTAAATGTAATCTCTTGTACAAATAATTACTTGGAAATTAATGAAAAGCGCATTGAAGGTTACCGAAAAGTCAGAGGAGTAATTGCGGTGAAGGTAATTGAATAATTTTCAAAAAGTCCTAATCCGATAGCTTCGTGTGCTAATCCAGGGAGAGTAAGACTGCGAAGAGATGCAATCTTAGTTGCATTTATCGTTTTTTTTTTATTTCACATTACACGCAAAATAATGGTTTAGACGTAGTAGATAAACTTATATGGTTACGAACTTCTGGTCAAATAAACGCGGAAATTCTGTCCAGATTGACAAAATCATTTACTCAAAACACCTATACAAAATTGACTGTTCTTTTGTCCATTAGGTGTCAATATTCAGTGTCTCTAACCTATGCCGTTCATAAGACAGAATGTCATATTGCACAAAACTATATGGAATAACAATTTTTAATAAACTGTTTTAACAAATTTTCATAATTTAGTTTGCCATATAATGATATTCTGCAAGTATAATGCCAAACTAGTAAACTTTTTATAAAAATTAATATTTTTTTCTCTCAGTGTATTGCTAAATCAACCAAACATTTTTTTCTAATTAAACCTATTGGCGGGACTAAATTCTTTTTGCTGATTTGACCATAGTGTTTACTTGTAATTATACTAACTAAATTTTCTAGCTGCATTGACCAAATTTTTACTTGTAATAGCCGAAAATTATTTTCCGTGTAAAATAATGGCAACGTTAATGACAGATTTTTGTTCGAACAGCTGATTGAAAATTGGAGAAATTATCGTATTCGTAATAGCATCTTCGTCAGTTTAGCAATTATCCGTCTACTTCGTCGATACGCGCTTGTTTGCGCTCTCCTTTCGAAGTTCAAACTGTCTCGATAACGATTCAGTCTTGGAAACTCGAGAAACGCACAGTTAGTCTTCTCAATAAATTTCATAAGATCTTCTCCAGTACCAATTTAATTGGCAATGACAGAGTTTACAAATTAGCGTAAGCAACGGCTTTCGCCCGGATTATGCAAACAAAATATGTATACAATACATGACTTATATAACACAGTTTTGAAACGCGGAATCCGACTCTAAATGTCAGAGAGTTTAATTAAAAAACTATTTAATTGACAGACCTTTTATGTTTGAGATATGTTATTTCTGAGAGATAAATCAAAAATAATATTAATAATATTAGAATAAGATATTCTTTAATATTATTACATGAAGAGAGCCAGACGATTTTTATCTTTATACATCGAGGAATATTAAACTAGAAATAATTTTAAATCTTTTCTCTACGTTTATATAAAATGTGAGAGAATTGAATTGTTCTTTTCGATTTCGACTTTTATATTGGAATTAAATGTATTTTAAGAAATCTGTAATACCGGTAATAAGCCGTGTTGCATCCTCTTAACGATATTATTAAAAACACTAAATTGCACAACAAAGACAAATGACTCACCTGACATTTCAGCTTAAAGTATTCAAGTTTCACTTAATATATAGTAACTGTGAACTCGACAATATACAGAGCAGAAGCAAATAAATGTTTTATATTACAAGAAAATTCTTTAATAAGATCAGATTAATGTACATTAAGTATTTCAATTTAATAAAAAGAAAGAAGCCCGACTCAAAATGTACTCCTATTTTATTAATTGCACTTGAGAGAAGTAATTGAAAAATAAGAAATAAAGTAATTTAAAAAGTTTCATTAAACACAAGTGAAACCTATTTAAAAAAAAAAAGAAAAAGAATTATCTACTTATCCACGAATATTATATATACGAAAAAACGTATGCAGGATAATATGATATAATTAATTTGAATGTGTGAATTAGCATTTTATCACATACACATTGTGTGCTATAGAAATCAAACATTTAAATTTATAATATATTTCAGACTAATTTTACTGCTTTAACGATACATATACATAATTTCATTAAGTGCCATGATAGGGCTGATAAATTAATTATTGTTTTTTTTTTTTTTAATGACTTTTGTCAGTCATAAGATACGACCGTTGATTGCTGATGTGGATACAAAGTTCTTATTAATTATAGTTGCATCAATATCAGCAGTCACAGCAGCATTAGTATTTAGAGATCAGGGTAGCAGAATTAGCAGTAATAGTTACAACCATTCTATTATCCTGCAGCAAGCGTAACGTAAGTAAATGGTGGTAACAAAACAGGCAGTTGTATCGTGTTACCAAAAGTGGTCGTAGTGGAATGTAAAACGGTGATAAGGCTGCGGTACATGTATAATCTCATACACTTACTGATATTATAGTTTCATGTAAAGGAATTTTTTAGGATTAATGAAAGAATATGGCGAAAGTGAAATTTTGAAAGTAATAGTTGAATTTTGTCTGTCTGCTAGATTTCAACAGATCTACTACTAGATGGAAATATTCAACAGGTAATGTAATTTATATGATAAGTAAATAAATAAAATTTAATGAAAATGAATAGATAAAATATGGAAATAAAATTTGCAATGAAATTTTAATTATTTACAACAAAATTCTCCAATATAGGACTTGTTGACTAATTGCAACAATTCTAAAAACACTATTCGACCATTATATCTCTCTCTTCAAAATTGTTGTATACAATAATAAACAAAAATAAGACAATGATAATTGTGCAAGGATATTACGTAAGTAAAATGAGGTTTGTACAACGCATCATCCACGAGTATTCAACAGTTTGGTGGATTACTGGCTTAATTAAAGTATTTTTTTTTCTTATCCCACCGCGATGCATTTGGTATCCTCTAAACATATGCATTTGACATAAGAACCATCATTCTAATGCGATGCAAATTCGGAATAATAGCATTGGGAGCCATTACAAACTTCTTAAATAAATAACACCTAGCGCTAAAATTTAGTTTCCAGAATGTCCACTTGAAGCGATTATGTAAATAGCTTGAGTATTATGTAATCGCATTACTTAATAGGACAGTTAAACAAACGAATAGCTTGTTGCAGACGTGCTTATTTAAGCTAAAGAAGTAGCAATAAAAAAGTGCAGAGGAGACGGGCAGTAAACATAAAAAAAAGAAGAAAAAAGACGAAGAGACAAAAGGAACGAGAAAAAACAAGTAAGCAGAGAAATTTATGAAGAAGATGCGACCGCGTATCGTGCACGAAATATCCCGCTACTTTCATAAGTCGTTTAGATGCTCTTCGGATAGCTGCTCTTTACTCCGTCTTGGAAAATACGATCTTGTAGTACGAAAAATATTTCTTCTAGCATGCCCGAAAAATTATAATTAGAAAAATTATTACAACAAGTGGTGGAATTATTCAATGCTGTGAAAACAGATTAATATAGTGAAAATTTAGTTTTTCCTAATAAAAATTTTACTTACTGAAAACAAAATGTTATAACAAGATAGATGATGTTCCAGTGATGACAGTGAATAACGGTCCAACAAGAATTCTATTCTCTATCAAGTAAAGCAAAAATCCCAAAGGTTAAAACTGAGACGGATAAGTTGATCGTAAATTTTTTATTATTTTTTTTTCAAACTAATATAACATTTGACTGTATTCCAAAAGAAATACACAAGTTGGTATACCTAAGTTCTTGTTAAGAGCAGTAAAATTTTCATCTAAATATCTCTCAATGTACAATAAATAATGTATTTTTCTTATTTAACTTTATTAAAGTATATAATATGATCTTATCCATCGATTTTTAGAAACATTTTGCAATAAAGTTTAACTTTCATTTGCGTTTTCTATTGCCTAATATTTTTCAAATGGCTTAGGATCGTTTTTACGCCTTTTAATTGAAATGTAGCTTTTTATTTGTGGGGCATAACTTTGATCGTTGAAAGGAAAGTTGAAATATCAATAATAGCGACGTGACTGTAGTAAAAAACGCGTTGGTACATTGTTGTATGACAATGTACCAACCAATGGTGGGAAAACAAAGCTAAGCCATTCCATATAATATCAAACTACGGCGTCATTGCAGTCGCTTTGCCAAGTGGATCGCAGGTGTACATCCGTTGGGCTAGATCGCCGGAAGGAAACATATCCTAATCACGTGCGACTTCTACAAAGTTGCGCTCCAGTGTGCGCCATATATTATTCCTTAGTGCGCGTGGAATAATACAAGATGTCTTATGACTGACATATGAAAGTGCGACTTTGTTTTGTGCCAAGACTCGGTCGTGTAAACACGAATTTTTAATTAAATATAATATAATTTCGAGATATAATATAAAACATATTTGTCGTCTTGTTTATGAAACACAAATCCCACTGTTTTTTGCTTATAATATTTAGTAAAATTTAATTTATAAACCCACATATAACCCCGGCTTAATAATTATAACTTTTAACTACATTACTTCATCACGACTCTTGTGTTCGACGAGAACGGAAGCTTGGAGGGGGAGGGGGCTTTTTGTGTAAAAATGCGGGGTACTTTTATACGATTCAAGCACCGTTATTTTCTCAACAAGCGCAAAGCTTGCTGTTAAATTATTATCGTTGCAGTTGTATCGTTTTTACATTTGAAGTATGTATGTAATTATTATTTAAATAATTTTTTATCATGAAATTGAGCATAAATTACTGTGATAATCAGCAAGTATAAGAGAAAAAATATATGAAAACTGTAAGAAAAGATTACACTTTTACATATGTGCGATGTGATGCAAGTGTAATGGCAAAATGTTACCTCCAAACGAGATTCTTGAAATGTCACTTCAATTTATTTTTTATATAATTTGATTTTTTTATTAAGAAATTTTTTACATGTTATCATTAAGGTTAAATATCATGTAAATATTTTTTATCGTCAATAATTAATTTCTTAAATAATAATTCCATGCTTCTCTTAAATGGGGAACAGCCCAGAAAGTGTGACGTATGTACACAGCAGTGTATTTATTTACTGATAAAAAATATATCTTTAGAGTTAATGATTATATGATAATCTATATATTTAATACTCTGAGAAAATTACTTTTTTTGATTTGAAATTAAATTCCGTAGTTTAAATTAATTACATTAATTGCTGGAAATTTAATGTTTATATTTAATTCAATTACTACTGTAATCATATTAGCCTTAGAGTTTAAATAATAGCTATCAGGCATTTAGATTTAACAGGAAAACATAATTTAAACTTGCAATAATGGAGCTAATTATACAGCATTTATAATAATAATATTAAAAATAATTAGATATTTTACTTTTGCACAAAAATAATCTAATTTCTACTAAATCAATATAGTTCATTAAATATTGTTACATATTCATTAATTAACCTTTTATTATTTTGTAATTTAGGAGCGCAGAAGGAATTTTAAGATCTTAATTATGAAGTTTAGATAAACTGAGATGACTAAGTGGTCAAGCAATAAGCATAGTCAGACTAGTTAAAATAGATTGCTTTTAATAGAATTTACTCAACTGGAATCCTCTAAGCATGTTTGATACACTGATAGAAAACCAATATATTTGAAAACAAGGTAACTTTTACTGTACTGGTACGGTAATTTTTTATATACTGTATAAACAGCTTCGTTTTAAGGTTCCAGCACAGAGTTATTCTAAACGTTTGAGAAACTTGGAAATTTTGAAATGTGAACTTTTATTATATAAAAAAAGTTAGTGTTAAAGAGTGCGGTTGGTAACTCTGAAGTAAGAAGTTATATTTCTGGTTACATTTGCTCACATATTTTATATTAGGTTATTATAAAATATAGTAGTAGGTAATAAATTTGTCTCAGTATAGAGTATATGCCAGTTGAATTGAATGTTTAAACGTTTCGGCATATGTCTTGTCCGGAACTTTGGTTAATATGAATATAATATAATAAAGATCTGATTTCAATGAAGCCCACGAGTAATGTTGAATTTACAAGTTAAAGCAACGAAAGTTGAACAATGTGGAGTAGTTGTGATGTCGTGTGTATGTATCTCAGACTAATAAAGACGCGCTCGTGATTCCGCGAAAACAGGCTGTACCGCCATGCATAAATTAAACTCTCAACTAATCCGTCTTGGCTCTCGACCAACTTTTAGATTGAGTATGAACTCGCACAACTGTTTGGCCTCAGCTTACGTTCTTTGCTCAAAAGTCAAGCGTGATTGCTGCAAAGGGTGCCGACTTGAGACAAATCAATGTATTATTTATGACATTTGAAAAGATCTCGATGTCCCTTCTAAACAGCATGATCTGTATTTATGAGAATACCAGTCAATAATTGCTCTAACAAGTTTAACGTTGCCATTATTTAATCTGCCAGCATAAAATATTCGGCAAGTCCGAATCCGAATAATTTACTAACCTGTCAATTTTTACTCCCTCATAACAAGCAGTTTTATATGATTTCAAAACGTAATTTGAAGGTGGTAAATAACTATGTTTCTATGTGCATTTGATTAATCTGCCCTTGCTTTAAACATAAAATTAAACTACCAATCGTCTAAAATATATATTATTAAATATTTCATTTTAATTGAATATTTAAAAATTGTAAAATTAATTTTATCTATTTTTTTCCTTTTAAGTAATTGGCTGTAATAAATAATGAAAAATGTACACCGTACATACTTTTATAAATTTTGTTTTTAACATTGTGTTATTTGCTTTTACAAATTTGAATTCTTATTCAAAGATTGACGTGTATCCGAAACGAAGTTAAAAGCAGTAATCTTTTCTGTCACTCTTTTGCATACTTCGAAATAGAAGGATTATTACTTTCATGAAACGGACACGTACATTTTGTTAATTTCCTTTTTATTTCTCTGATTCTATGTTATTTTGTACCAATAGAATAGAAATTACGAAATAAATAAAGCAGTTATGTAAAATTTATACGTGATGTGAAACTCTATTAACGTTGAATTCAGTTTTATGGTGATGAAATATTCCGCGAAGTCAATTAAGAACGTGTCATCGTGAATTCAATTATGTATCAATTCACAAAAATTTAAATGACGCGACTAATTAAAGCAAAATGTAACATAAGCTAGATAAATGAAACAAAGTCGAAAAAATGTACGTCACAGGAGTATGTAAACATTTTAATTGGAATAATGAATATACGTTGATAATATTGATTCGAAACTCGTTTTGCATGGAATAAGTCGCTTTATGCGCGCTGCATACAGATAAAAAAGCGCTCAGATTGTATCCTCGCAAACACAATGACCTCATGACATGCGTTCAATAAAAAGCAATGTAATGAACGTGCATCTAAATTAATCCGATTCGTGCCTATTATTTTGATCAATCTTGCGAATCGTAACAAATCCGTTGCTCCCACCATGTGTTTCATGCACGTGCAATTGCAGTCACGATTGTGCGTGTACTCCTACTTTGAAATCTGAATAATTTTTTGATAATAACTTTTACTTTATTTATTCACAAAATTTTTATTCTACTATGAATTTTTGTATATTTGTAAAAAAATTGAAGATAAAAAATGGAATTGTTAATGAGAAAAGTTTAACGTTTGTCGCAGTTATAATAAAGTGACGATAAATCAATTCTTCCTGATTTATTTATCACCTGTTGATGCTATTTGTACATGGAATGTAAAACATTTTAAATGAAGTTTTATATCCATTTAAAATTTTTATATTATTTTATGACAGTACGTGGTAAAGTTATAAAAAAATGTTGTAATTATTTGGTTATTATTTTCACGTGTTTGAGGCTGTCAATCATTAAATCAATATGTCGTAAATTCAGGTTATCCTAATATTAACATTGGAAGAATTTAAAACTTAGAATTTCTCTACTATTGTCTAGTATTTTACTCCTTGCACCATTCCCATAACAAATTGTTTTTATGCGTGTTATTTATCTTTTTAATTATTCTTCAAAAATTTTTGTTTGTAATCGAATTTAAAGGATTATTTTCAACAAACAATTACAATTTCTTTATTTTTCAGACAATTTATGACTAGTTGACCATAAGACACGATACATAGGATATTTATTTTACTTCTGTAGAGTTACGGGATAGTTCTATACGAAATGATTATTTATGACATTATTTAAGTCCTGGCGAATAAGAAAGATAATGTACGTAAGAAAAACATGAAAAATCATCTCACACAATGAAAATTAACTTACATCCTTAAGAATATCTATATATTAATTTCAAAACTAAATGAAAAATGAACATATGAATTCCTCAAAACGAATTATTAAAATTCTATAATTATAAATATATTCATTAATTGTATGATAAATGAAAAATTTTGAAATTCAAATGATTGAATGTACACGTTAAAATAGTATCGTGGAAAAGCTACATAATGCCCGAGATGGCAGCCTTATACATTTCTGCTTTCAACGTAAGTTTCTGAAAAATGCAGCACATTTCAAGTCATCTTTTGTCCTGAAATATCGTAAGCTGCAGTTTTCTATCGCTTTTCGTTTACTTGGTTATGTTCTGTATTATTTATAAAATAAATTGTCTATTATATGTAGAGATTATACATTACATTCAATATTTATCGGATATAATTTTTAGTGCTATCTGACAAATTAGAACTAAACCTCTAATTTGTCAGAAAGAATTAATGCGTTGAAAAATTAACGATGAATTTAAAATGAAAATTTATCTTTGTAACACATAATTTTTGTCGACCTAGTCATGTCACTGTATGCGTGCGCGTATATGTGTACGCACCGAATGGAATTTCGTCCCTGGGAATAAATATTCGTTAAATCCGTAGGACCTCAAACCGTATTTCAGGTTGCATCTGTTTCGCTTTGAGGATTATGAGCAGTGAAGTTGATAGCTCTTTTGATAGTGTGCAGTTGAAAGAAAAAGTCTTGCATAGACAGTTTTAATCCATTCAAATCATTTGTCCTTAGCGTTTTGACATAAATTTTTTGTTATAATTATTGTGCTGTTGCTTTGCTTCATTTTTTTTTCTCTCGATTATTTGATCCGGAGGTAACTTTTGAATTGAAAAGCAATCATTTAGTGGATTTTTTGTTCTAAAACATTAACGAATGATTGAGTTTTTCAACTAAAAGTCAATTGTGTTACAATACTTTGTTAAAAAACTGTATTTTTAAATAACTTTATTAACAGAATATTTTGGTAATAATTTCGTTATGAATTTTTTGATTAAATTAAAATTAATGTTAAAAGTAAAAATAATTCTATTGAGTTCGATATTAATAAAATAAGAAAAAGGACTATCAAATTTAATATTCCCTAGTAAAAATCAAACATATATGGTCCATATATGGATTAAGAAAAAACATATATGGTCATATATGGATTACGAAAAAAACATATATGTTCACATATGGATTAAGAAAAAACATATATGTTCATATATGGATTATATAGGATAAAGAAAAAAATTTTTTTCGTAATCCATATATGAAC
>JABFPN010006024.1:0-12166 GCA_022817305.1 Leptoteleia sp. ZL-2020
TCGGGAGTTCAAATCAAGGTGGGATTAAAGTAAATTTTTTTTTATATAGAAATGCTTTGTTAGCCACTATGGCTCGACTGTGGCTCCTGGCCACATCCCACAGTCGATCCATTGCGGCAACACGTGTGGCTTATTGTGGCCAAGACTGTGGGCTCCCGCATGCCACAGTCTTAGCCACAGTGCTGCCATAGACTCTGCCACAATGTTTTTTCCACGCGGGTACACATAAAAAAGAAACTTTTATTTATATTAAATTCAGGAGTTAATTCCATTTAATATAAGTTTGATTGAAAGAATATAATCCCTATCTATGGATAACTGAAATCAATTTTTATAATTATATACTGTTACGCTATACAAGAAGAAAATAGATCGTGGGCTAAACTTTAAATATGTTTAATTTAAATATACTCTGTGATCAATATTATATTCAATGGAACAAACATATGATTTATTTATTATAACAATACCAGTATGTTTACTGTGTAAGTATACTGTAATTTGTTACATGGGACGAATTATTCATCATCTCATTTCACAATTTAGGAAAATAATGAAATTGCTCTCACAGAGCAATCGACCTTCGTGGAATTTTTATTACTAAACAGAAAACTAAGGGGTCATAAAATTCAATAACGAATAAAATTAGGAAGTACGGCTAATAAGAACTTTTACGTTCAATAGATATATAAAGGGTTATAAGATTATAGATTCTGGAAACAGGACCATATATTCTATCATAATTTAGTTTCAAAGTTCAGTTTCAGTTCAAATTCAATATCTATTAAAAATCAGCCCTTAACGTTAACATGTGAAAATAACGTTAACACAATAAAAATATGTAACGTTTACATCAGATGCAATGATACACCAATCTACACAGTGTCTACCATTACACACAGAGAAAAACAATTATATTTAAAATATTATACTTTGAAACAAAAATGGGTTATGGTAGACACTGTGTCTATCAATATATGGGTTATAGGTGTATACCTATAAACGGGGTATAATAAATTAAATTAAATAGATACTTTGTGTATAATAGCAAATTTGCCCAGTAACTTAGAAGTAAGTTATTACAGCTAAGATTCCCGTTCCATCAATATTTTATTACCATTAACAATACAATATTAAAAATTAAGAAAATAATTCCACCCGTCGAATTCAAGTCTGTTATTCGGAGGGGTTATTAATCTTTACTTTAATGCAGTTGACTTGATTTACCTAGAGTATCTCTTCATCGCGGTTTAACTGTAATCCCTTAGTGGTAATTTTGTTATTACTATGGAATCAGACAGTGAATTATGATTATTTATTTTCTTTACCCTAATCTCCAGTCTCATTTACTCATTCAGTCACAAATAAATTTCATTAAGACCGATAAGGCAATCTTAGATTTTTATCTCATAACTTGGGTCAATGCCTGGAAGTAAGGCTTTTCAGTAAGATGACAACATAACATTCTCGAGGAAAATACTCTCTAATTTATCTGAATGCATAACCTTATTTGTCAAATTTTTGTCTATTAACCGAAAATAAAATCCGAGACCCTTTAAATTAGCCAAAGTTCCATCTGTTATGGTGAAGAGCGATAAGTCACTGCTAAAATATATCAATAGATTCGAGATCCATTGATGTATTTTTAGAACCAATCATACTGCATTTAAAAAATGATCAGTTAAGTATTTGTTTTTATATAAACAATTATTCGTCCTCATGTAAATCTTATTATTCATTCAACATTCTCTTACACCAACAAAGACAGATTTAAAAAAAGAGTAATTCGTCGAGTGAGCTCTGTACTAATCTTTTTAGGTTACGTTTTTTCGGGACATAACGTAATTAGAATTCAGCATTTGAATTGCTTAAAGAGAAAATGTTAATTCGATTTTATTTAAAATGTGTAAAATTGAATTAACTTAGCTTGAGCTTGATTTCTTTACGTTGTATAACGAAAAACTATTAATAAATAATCCCATCGCGAAGCGAACTGTCGGGAAGTTGGCTCCACTAATTTGTACACTAAATGAATTAAACGAGGTATCTAGCGATGAATGATCATAGAAACACATCACTTAAATTTTAAACGACTATGTTAATCATGTTTTAACAAATAAGCTGTTGTATTTCTTTTCGCGTCACTTTTTTCAGCTCTTAAATTTTGTACTTTTAATCCTCTCTAGATTTTTTTTCCTTTTTTTCCTTTTGATTCTTCCTGCCTTTGATATTTCGTATATTTTTCACGATTTTGCCAGTTCCTTTTAGAAATCCTCTGATATGTAAGTATACCATTTATAAGCGACGAAGTACAAATGAACATTTTATACATTTGTTTGTTTTTTTATTTTTCTTTCTTATATAAATAATGAGGCCTTAAAACTACTACTTTTTAAATATTTCATTTAAATACCTTAAAGATAAAAAAAAACTATTTTATTCCTTAACTGAAATATCTGGTACGCGTTCAAGGACACAAGCTATAATTAAAATCTTTTCCTTATAATAAGTATGTAACATTTCAGTTTTTACAAATTTTTCACAAATGTAAATTCTATTACGCCACTGAACTAATTATTACAATGGAAGCTTTCGACAAATTAATTACAATAAAATGGAAATTGCCATAGAACGCATTTGAATTGTAAAATTCCTTTTCATTCTTTTGCAAAGGTGAAAATGTAAAAGCAGTTCGATAACTTAAATTTCCTTAAATCGTACCTAACATGACACGTATTAAATCGAGTAGGATTTTGGTTTTTCAATAAATGAATCAGCGCTGCAATCATCCGACGCAGTCTCTGATAATGTATATAGACTATTAATTTTGCAACGACTCCAATTTACTTTTTTAAATATCATACGATTTCAAATCGTTTTAGTTCTAATTCAAAGCGAATTAAATTAGTGTTTATCTTTACTGAATTGATTAATATTAGTTAAATGGTTGAAATTTCATTCGGCACAGTAAATTCAACAAAGCAGAATATTCGTCCCAAATTCAGAAAGTCACTTACACCACCACTAAATCACTCGTACTTTGCAATTTACGTTTGGAAATACAATAACGTTACCAGATTGTGACTAAATTTACAAACCAATATACCTTTGTAACGATTTAACAGTGTCATTTCACTAGTTCGTACTTACTTCATTTCACTTTATTTATGCTGTTTCTGTAGCATTAAAATTACTAAATTAAGTTACTTCATTTTAACTAAATTAACTTTTATAATGTGACTTCTGTGTTCCATTGTGATATTCATTATACCATATTTTGTTATTTATGTAACTTTTCGAAACAAAAAAGGTTAAAAAAGTAAAATGCACACATTTAAAATACATAAAGTCCTGCCATCTCATTCATTTTATCTGGCAATAGCACACGGTGAGAAAAAAATTAGATTAAAAATTATTACACTGTATCAAAGAATGGGGACAAAGTTTGTTTACGTGTCATATATTATAAAAATATTATAAGATTAACAAACATGTTTATAATACTGTACAATTTTCATGAGCTCTTTTAAACTATAATATATTAAAAATAACAAGAAGTTGTATTCTGTTCCCACATTTTGATACAGCATAACAATTTTTAACCCAATTTTTTCTCGGTGTATTTAAGCAATAAATTTTTAAAGACAAAAGCAATGTTCAAAAATGTTAAAGAACTTTAATTTATTTAGCTGTTTCTCAGTGCTGAATAGGCAGTTACATTAAACATGAGTTTTCATTAAATTTCAAATCAATTGAATTATCAAATCATATAACCATCACGAAAATTTTCAACTCGATACAAGTTATTGCATTGCAAATCACTTATTGTCAACTTCAAAGACAAATTTAACGTCAAGTTTTTAAATGGGATACGTGCGATTTGTTTTTCTACCCTCGAAATGGCAACTTGTTTGATCCAAAAAGAGTTATACGCAAAATGTACCTACTAAATGCAGTAATATATTTGGCATGTACATAACAAAACTTTTCGCAATATCTCACTTAAATGTCCCACATTTCTGCATTGAGTAACTCGCAGAAAACAAAATTATAACGCACATTAAACCCGGACTTTATTCAATTATTTTTTCGCCGCAAAACACTTTACAAGCATTGAAACTAAGCGGGGAGCGCGCGGTCGTTATAAATCACTATGAAAAATTTTTCAACGGCGCAAAAACATTTCTCACAAGATTAGTCGCGATCGTAGGGGATAATTTTCTAATAGATTTTGCAGGCGCGACCGTTTAAGCGATTAACCTAAATTTTGCGTTACAAATGGAGCAACTTGAGCAAGTTGCGTGTATTCGTTGTTCGCTTTATTACCATTCTCTTGTATCCCACTCGTTTGTCGTTATCGACGTGTTACCCCTTCGTCACATTTCACGCGGCTCATTGAGTGCTTACTCGAAAGTAACACCATTGAACTTCCACCACAAAGGCAAGATATTGTTTACGCGAAAGCGCACGCAAGCACACGTCCATTAATAGGAAACGACGAAATACGCAATACCGGACCTGATCACGTGACCCGCCCCTAATGACGGATTATCCAGCCCGCTCTTTCTTCGCAATTTTCCCGAACACTTATTATAATTGTTCGGCTGCGAATTCAGGTCAACGGTTTGAATATTCACGAAGCGCCAGTGGGATCAGATGCATTTTAAATAAATCGCTTTCGACCGACCCCCCCCCCCCCCGCCCCTTCCTTCCGCTAGGAATATTTTTCTATTCGTTGAGTAAACATTCAATGCGTTAATGATGAACTTTTTATTACCTCGAACATGAGTCAAAAGCTGACTTTATCGACGTTGTTAATTTGTGACAACAACAAAATTGTTAATAAATTTTTATCGGGAAACACATTCAAACCGATTTTAACCCGGAACGAGTGACTCTTTAATAGAATTTATACGGGAATTTTACTGTGGAAACCAGATAGAATCTTGTTTCGTTTCCTCAGTATGGTTTTTTCTAGGATCTTATAATATTGTTGTACTGCTACTTTTATATCTATATTGAAAAACAAATATGTACATGGTTCTGAGTACAATTTTTCTCTACTCATATTTAAGATTCAAGATTATCAGAAATCCATCTAGCGACCTAGTTAAGAACCTGTAAAGATGGCAGAAACTAAAATGAAATTTTATCAAATTTCCAGAGAAAAATTCCTATACAGGATCTAAGATGAATATTATTGTATTACAAGGAATTTTATTAATATTTGCATCGTTATTAGTGCTAAATATATTTCAATACTCTCATGATAAGATTCTCGTGAAATAGTTATAACCTTATAATGTGTTCGTCAAGCAAATGTAAATAAAAAACGAAAGGTAACCGCAACAAGAATCAGAGATTGGAATTTGAAATTACAAGAAGTGGTCATTTAGACACACTCCGCGCGAATATCAAAGTTTAATATACGATGTGCTTTGCCGGGAAAGGGTCCATAAGAGTGAATTTATGAATTTGAAGGACTGATTTTTAACATTTAATACCTTATCGTAGTTCCGTTGATGTTGGAAAGAAAGCGAAAAGTACGATGGATCGTTAATGAACTATATATTGAGGTTTGGCTCGGTTATTGCAGCAAAGCTCTAATGCATAATGAAATGCGACTGTAATTTGGACGTCTCATTTAAATTCACCTGCTGCAAGTTTTTATCTTAGTTTTGAGATAACGTTATTACAGTCCGATGCAAGTTTAAATTGATGGATGGACGGGGGAAAAAAATTGTATTCAATATTTAGTGAAAATAAACTTTTGCAGTCAAAGTTTTGATACAGAGAATTAATAAATTTTCCACGTTCCAAGATTATTTATTTGATTCTCTTCTTCTGTGTTTTTTCCTCTCTTTTTCTTTATTTTTCTTTTATATTTAAATAATATAAGCCGATGAATAATACGTTTTGTTCAATAGCTTCCTTTGAAATGTAAGAAGTATTATTTTGGGATAAGAAAAGAAATTCGTGATAAATGAACTTATTACATATTACATAAAAAGTTTTGTTTGTTGCTCGAGCTAAATGTGAATATGCTCGGTATATGATGAAGGAGGATTAAGTCATGGTATGAAATAAGTTTGCTCATAATGCTCAATGTATATTCGTAATTTAAAATTAAAGTAAAGAGAAGATATTAACTGTGAAACTTATATAAGACTTGCGTAACTAAGTATGAAAAAGAAAACATCTTTTCTTCATACTGAAGGCAACTAAACTGACGACGATCTTTTATATCAGTCACTGTTATTAAAGAGTGCTTTAATAAATGCGATATTTGTAAAGTGTTGAGGGTTCCTTAGAAAAATCTGAAGAGATGCAAATTATGTATAAAATTATTCGCAAAATTCCAACATCAATGAGTAATTCTACTTTTTATCAGAATGATAAAGTTTGTAGGATTGTACGTAGAAATAACTGAAACACTTTTTATTACAAACATTTTCATTGAATAATTGAATAATCAAAAAAGACACCAAGAATTTGTTTATCACAGAAATAACATTTTTTAGTCATTACTTTTGATGACATATTTAAAATAGTGAATCGATAGAATATATATATTAAGAAACTCAGAAGTATAATTTGAAAACATATTTTTCAAAACTATATTTAAATCTGCTTTAAGGTATTTCTGAATTTCGGTAAAAATATCTGCTCAATAACGATTATGGTACGATATTATTTATTAAAATTCGCATTGTAGTTTATTAAAACAAACAATTTTTAATTTTAAACTATAATCCGTAAATGCTTTTGCTTCAAAGCAAAAATTTTATCATTAAATATAATTGGTTTTTAGTCATCTTCAGATCAATGAATTTTATTTATTTGTATGCAAAGTGCAAATATCATCAGAAAAACGCATTAATAAACAAAAAAATTATTTACTGATACATTATTTGCTATCCTTATTTTATTTTTTTTTATTATTATTAACATTATTTGAATAAAAATATATTTAAAGTGGAAAATTTAGTTTCGATCTGAAACCAATGAATCTAATATTTGAACAAATATTATCAATTGTGTCGAATGTTTTTCCAATAATCCGAGAACCGTGTTTTTATGCACAAAAAAAGAATCTTTTCATTCGCGTGCAAAGCTTTCCAAATGAAGATAGTAGAAAACAGTCCTGTCCATGGTATTAAAAAAAAAGAGCCTTTTCCCATGACTTCACAGGATGAATTTGCGTCTCTTTATAGCGTACACTCTACGTACAATTGTAATCAATAACCGTATTTGGCTTTACAATTCGTTAACCAGTTTGATAATCTATTTTCAAAGTTTCAACTAAACTTAGAACGTGAGTTGTACAGTATAAGGAACTGTTAAATTTCATGCATCCTTCGTTCAAAAACAATACAAAACTTTTCTACTTAATTCAAATTTCAACCCTTGGAAATTTCTCTTTCATATTATACAATTACATTTTTATTAGTTTTAAGCTGCAAAATTAACTGCATTAAATGTAAACTCGGAATATTTATATAATTGTCCTGACAATTTAACCAAACCAACTCCACGTACCTATTTGATACAGCAAATTTCCAGATAAGTCAAACATAATATCATTTGATCAATACGAATAAATATTTCATTCGCATCTGCCTTTTCGCAATGTGTTCACAAATTATAACGGTATCCAGTTTCTGAATTGCACAATTTAGAATGCTGAATGCCGAAACGAGCTCTTTATTTCAATAAATTGCTTCCTGTCTCCAATGAAATGTTTTAACGGCATTGGCGTGTTTTTAATTTGCACACTTTGCGTTAAAATTATCAAATTAAACACTAGAATCGTAATTGATGTTCGTATTAAGTATGTAACATTTTGTTAAAGCAATGTACAATGAGAAATGAAGTGGGATAATTGCAACAGTATCTTATTTTGTCTTTGATATTCAGTAAATTGATGGATTAACTAATTTTCTGTCTAATTTTTTATGCATAACAACTGAAAATTAATTTTCAAGTTTCTTGTTTCTCAATAAATTTGCCAAATATTATTGTAAAAATTGTTAACATTAAACTAAAGTTAAATTCATTGAAAAATAAAATATGATTTATATGTTGACATAATATTTTATAAAACTACTTTTTTCATTGTACATCATATATATTTTATAATCTTAACTGCGAATTGTAATTGTAACAATTCTGCATTCAAGTCAAACTCAAGCAGCATTTTAGATATTCTCAGTTTTTATGAATATGTATAATGCAGTAAAATAAAGTTTAAGTAAGAGAGAATATTTGATATACTTGGAAGTTAGTAAGTTTTTTCACTTTTATGAGAAAAAAAAATATTTTATTTAAAACAGCATATTTCGTAATTTTTTCACGACTTGGAAAAGATACGATTTTAATTTGAATTTAACAAATAATAAAATAAAACTTTACGGTTTCAAACTCTTTTTCACGTTTAACCGCTGATACATTAGTCTTTTTTTATATTATTACTCTTTTAATATTGAATTTTGTTAGAACGTTTACAGACTTCTTTTATTTATGGTTTTGATTGCTTAAAATAGTTAATAATTCATATAAAAAATTATATAAATAATTAATGGCAAATTAACTTCAAATCAAAAAATAAAAGTAATAATCTTATTACATATAAAAATAAGCAATTAAAATATTTTTATTTCTATATCCATTCAATAACTGTTAATAAAAAAAAATATATGACAAGTAATGCTGAGAATTGCAGAATTTGTTAAAATTAAATTCTAGTCTTTTGGAAATTCCAAAAAAATCCCACTTTCAACCAGCTGCTCGAGCGCAAGTTTGATTATTACATGCAGACCTTTCATTTCAGAACGAGGCTAGTTGTCAGCAAGTAGATTTTTTTTATCAAGATTTAATTTCTCACCAAAATGTTTAAATGTCTTTCGAGATAATTTATGCATTTCTTAAAATCGAAGTCCCTTGAACTTCTTTATTATAATAAATTCTTAATTTTTTCCATGCTTCGTTTCAAATGTCATATTTCTGTTTCGGAATTGTCTTAATTTGATGTTAATTATATATACATTAAACCAACTATATTTCGTGAGAATTAAACGAAATTTCAAGGCGCAAACGAGGTAGACATTGGCACCACTCGCGGCGATGCAAAGCACAACAGCCAGCAAGAAGATCGACGTAGCGCCATTTGATTCCTCTCACGACGGAAGAAGGAACAATGGGCATGCGCGCGCCCCACTTGCAAGCCCTCGTAACTCTGGTTTGGCTGAATCGAAAGCTCAGCAGGTTACGCTATATTCGGGTGACTTAGCTGTGGGACGCAGAGGTGAACGGTTATTGTTGTTAAACGAAATTCCTTGAGTATAAGTTCGCTAGACTACTGCAATCTTGCTTCATCGAACAAGTCGATAGTTGCTCCCATTATTGATATCTTTGTGTGGTCCAAATAGCGTTAATATACTGAGAGAAATTTATTAGCTGTTGTTATCATAATTTATAATAACTTAGGGATATATGTGATCTTATAGTATTCCTCATATATGATGTAGTATTTTAAAAGAAATATTAGAAAAAAGGTCCTTAACAAGGAATAGAACTTTATCTCTCAATCACCAGTTGCACCCTTTACAACCACTCTACGCCATTATTGAGAATTATAAAACTTATTTCACAAGTACCAATGACTGGGAACATTTAGACCACGCCCCTCTCACGTTTACACTAAAGTTTAATGAAGACCAATATGTATCCAGGTGGTAAAAAATAATTGTATTTTTTTAATATTTGCATATCCCTGAGCTGTTATAAAATATCATAGCAACTAATTCTCTAATTTTTCTCAGTATACGTAGTAGAATTGAACCGGTGAGCTATAACGTTCTTCTCGACTGTAATATGTGTCATTGGCGAAGCTGCATCATGTCAATGCTACGATTTTGTTAAATAAATGGTGTTTCCCAATAAACTAATGTTGCCGTCTCTCAAATATAATGTGAGTTTTTGCAAATCCTTGAATTATATCGAATAAAAACTTGGATAAGGACAGAAGAAGCTTCACACATTTTATCAACGATAACCAATTTGAAATATATAAAATGAATATAGGTATCGATAAAAATATCAAATTCGATTATAAAGTATACCGTTTAGGGAAGTTCTACTAGATTTTCTACGGTAAATTTACTATTATTTTCCTATTCAATTATAAATCTTCAATCGAATGTGCTGTTACTAAAATTGTACTGTTAGCACAACCGTTACCACGTTTGCAGTTTCATATTTTGCTACAATATTTTCACCGTACAATACTTTACAATTTCTGATTCATAATATGAGAAAATAGTGGACATTTAACGAGACGATTTTCGAAGTTGTATTGCCATTCCATTAAGGATAATAACAATAACCATAATAACATTAATAAAAAAAAAGAAACATAAATGGAGATTTATCAGTGTCAGCTTAGAATTGTTCTTTGTTGTTTATTTATATTGCTGTAACAAGTATGGCATTTAGATCGGTTTTTATGGGCCAATAAATATTCGATCAAATAATTCCGTTTCTTTTATATACGATTATAATTTGGATTAAATTTTAAAGTTTGGCCATAATTTATCGATAATCGTAACGGAAAAGCTGATACCGGACAATTTGTTGAAAGGATTGAAAATGACCATTGATCATTCCATAATATTGGAGTTAACGTCATGTTCGTTTGTGAGATCGAAACTTGAACGTTGTAACACTTTTGCGCAATGATATTATTATTAAAACGACAACCTATAGAATTTAATCCGTTGGTTTTCACTTTATTGGTCAAATCCTTGCGTATATAAGATCGGATCATTGTATTGCTTATAAAAAGAGCATTGCTTTTAAACAGCTCGTCATTTATGGACTAATAAAACTTGATTAAATTTTTAGATTATTATCAAACTGCAATTAATTTTGGAATTAATTAAATATTAATTTTTATTGCTGCGTATAAATTTATTGGAATTCCTCAAGATTTATTGGAATAAATACTTTATCTTGTTATTTCTTTCATATTTTATCTTATGTATGTTCATAAATTGTCTTCAGAGATTCAACTCCAATTTATTATGGGATAATTAACTTGTTCATTTTTCTGTGCGTAATTTTGCCCTCGCTCGAATCAATCGGGTATTCCTATTGGGGTCTTAGTATAGACCTGATATGGCATCCCTAGTTAGAGTTGCATACATTATATCCACATGGAACGACATATGCATAAGAACTTTAGAAGAATAAAAATGATTCGAGTTGTTTTAAATGGTTGAAAGACACTTTATAATCATCGATTGTTTAATGCACTATTAAACATTCAATCTCGTAGTATAATGATGGTTGCGTCATAAATTTTATTACGTTTGACAATTTAAACACTTTGAACTTGCACACGTTTCGAATATGACGCTCTAATTACGTGGCTAAATATAAATTACATTAAATATTATTATACTTGAATATAATTTATTTGTTGCAACAGTACTTAAATGTAACCATTCCCATGTGGAAATTGCCAGCACTGACAAACGGCCCAAGCTTGGGCCAGTACTGGCTGCCAGCATACGGCAGACAGCATTGGCCCAGCATTGCGGAAGAGCCGAGTGACAACAGATTCTGTCGTATGCCGGATCAATAACGGTAGTTGAATTGTTTTGTTTAACGGGCTTCAGCCAGTACTGTGCCAGTACTGGTTTACAATAACGGCCGGCGTTGTAAACCGCAGCTGGCAAAGTGCTGGCGACGTACCGATTTACAACTAATTCTGCGGTTTGCCGGTTAAGAATAAGGGTCGAATTTGTTGTTTCCCAGTACTGGTTCAATACAGACACGGTACTGGTATACAAAAGGTGCCAACATTCATTTGTTATACATAGGTGTTAATGATTATTGCATTGCAACTAAGGATTGATGGTGCAGCGGCAGGAGGTCAAGCTAACACGTTGGAGGCTCAAGTTCAAATCCCAAATGGTGCAAAATTTCTTTCAATAAATAAATTTAAATGGTATCTTAACTAAAAATTACTTAACTGTGTGTTAATAGAATTTCACAAATTGAAGAAAAATTATTTTTTTTTATTCTAGTAAAACAGTACTGAATCGGTTGTTAGCCAGTACTGAATCTGTACTGTCCCAGTCCCGGCAAACCACCGATTCTGTCG
>JABFPN010006025.1:0-12164 GCA_022817305.1 Leptoteleia sp. ZL-2020
ATGAAATAATATTAGTATTTATTTAAAAGAAAGATAATATATCACAACTTTACGAAAACACTTAGTAAAATATACTCATATATTTCTCTCAGTGTATAATTAATGTTTATCTCATTTAAAGCAAAATCAATTATTATTCTGTATACATGTTATACTTTTTTAAATTTATTATTAAATTTATTTTTCATCAAACCTTAATCATGTTGCTAAAATAAAATGCTTTTATGGATTAAACGAGCTTAAGAATAGTGCCGCAATTGTCTTCAATTTTAAATTAATACTTATAAAGTCTAAAAGTAAAATCCATGTATCATTCGGAACTCATCTGCATTACACCAACGTTCATTTAACCACAAAAAACTGTTTTAAGGCTGTATTCATAATTAATGCCAATTACGTCAAATGGATAAAGCGCATAACGTTCAAAGCACATTAAATTACAATTATCTTTTCAACAGATTCATTTTGTCACAATTCTCCATGCGAATGAAACATAATTTTACAGTATGAAAGTGTTTTTCTTCCTCTTTTCCTTATAATTTAATCTTTCCTTTTAATTCACTATTTTTATAAACAAAAGTAAAATTTCTTTTCAAATGATTAGCAGCTTTAAGCCCGATAATACTTTGAAAGATCACAACCTTTTAAGTGCATCTATTTACATATTATATAAAACCTTAACTAACAAAGCTGTACCTTCAAAGGGAAGCATGAAGTTCAAGAGTTAAACAAATCAAAAGCTTAACGATATACACAGAATTGAAACCAATGCTATACGTTAAATGTCAAATGATAATAATAAAATCCGTCCAATTTCCGTACAACTGCGCTAAACTACATGCATTTGTAATGAAAAATGTCGATGTTATAGGATCTTAACGTTACTTTTGCATTCTGTCATTTTTATACAGGGAATCATAGCAAATCGATGAAAACATTATCGGTCACTCACGTTCAATTTTGTGATGTGAACTTTAGGTTGCGATTTCTGATGTGATATCACATTATACTATATCATATATCTAGGATTATCAAATATTTAATACGAAATATAAAATGCAATAATTTTTTATATTTTTGTTCCTTACTATAATCTTATTTAAAACATAATTAAATTTTTTTTCGGATGTAATATAATAAGTTTCAATTACTGGCAAGATATTTTATGCCGAAAATAAACTTGAAGTATTTTTGATAAAAGTGAATCCAACTTGTAAAAGTGAATTTGAAAAATAATAGTTGTACTATATATCACCTAAGCTTGGCATTATTTAACGCATTTTAAAGAACACAGAATTTTATGACTATAATTTTACATTTAACGTTCACTATGAGTTAAAGCCTGCCTGTCATGTCAAACTTTTGAGTTTTTCAATTACTGAACACATCTCCTTTTGGGAAAATAGAGGAGTATCTGTGCGAAGAGGGTGGTAAAAACATCGACTTAGCTTGTTTTAAAGCTGAAGGTTGGATCTTGAAACGACTTTTCAGAAATTTATTCAATATCAAAAATTATGATACCACTCTCGGTGGTAATAAAATTAGTGATTAATACTAAATAATTTAATTTTATTGAAAACCTCTCCTTTTTCATTGCCAATTATAATTAAATTCTATATTACATTTTAATATTAAAATTAACCATTTTATAGTAATCCTACATTATATTCAATTGCAAACATCGAATAAAATTTTAAAAGCTTACTTAATTATATTCCATACCAAACAATGTTAAAGTTGATTACGAACGAATCATTAAAACCGATGAATAAGCAGTTCTTGCGAAAATATCATCGCAATAATTGCCAATGTAATTGTAAAAAGTGTAAATCTAATTTCAAGAATAAGTTTCCGCGAGGAATGCGGCGTAAACAGGACAGAGTGACTATTTATTTCATTTTCTGAAGAATGGACGTCGCTGACTCTACCGGACATGAAAACTCTATATATATATATATATACATATATTTCTCTGTCCACATATGAGTGCATATACATTTACACGAACGTATATACGTACACCTATAAACATAAATACATATATATCAAATATGTCGAAGTTTGGTAGATATTTCAAGAAATGTTATTGATCTAGCCTGTGTCGTTGAGTTATGTAAAGTGCAGAAAATACTTAAGCTACTTTGTTGTCGTTATGTGATTTATAAATGTCAACATGAATCTCCTTTCTCTATAACAGTACATCTTGTTTCAGCATCAATTCAAATGTTCGCGACAATAAATTTCTTATTGAAATGTGTACGAAGTAATTGTGCCAAAGGTAACGTCGGATGAAAAGTTTAAATGCCAACAGATCAGTTTTAAACTTAATTATCAGTATAAAACTGTGACGCGAATTCAAAGGGTCGTATAGAAATTTACAGTTCTTGCTATGACGGTGCCGATGTCGGCAGTATCGGCACAATTTTGATTGTCTACGTCGGCACCGATATCGTTAAATACGACGAGCAATGTCAATCCATTGTCAACTGCCAACCTAAGAACTGATGTTGATTATAAATGTTGTCTCGAAGTTGGCACTCAACATAGTACGTTCAGTGAAATAATTGAAAAAATGTTGAGTCCACATATACTCATTCGAATGCCTTGGAATTTCAAATACCTCACACTTAAAATGCAGTACAACTGTTGAGTCAACGAAGGCCTAGAGTTCTTTAAAAATTAAATACAATGTCTCAACGATGTTGACAACAACGAAGTTACCTCTGAAGGTTGGCACAATTTCCGCACGAAATTAAGCACAACTTCACCCATAGACCATCTGACATTGAGGATGAAACAATTCTTTTCCTCGACAATCGTCGAGGCAACAATTTACCGACCATTGAACTTGGCCCGCGGTTGGCTTTTTCTGCAAGGCTGCCGACAGAACGAAGCGTTCTTCGATTAATCATTTCCAGGGTTTCAATTTACCGTCAATTTGAATATTCACGGAAAACAATTACATCGCAATGACGAATCAAATTCCTTCATTCAAGCCGATGTCGAAATGATCAAGGTACAACGCTACACAAACTACTGTGTTAAATTTACAACATTTGTAAAGGCGTTATAACTCCAAAGTTTCACGAAATTTATTGAAACGTTCTGAATATCATCTGTCGAATGAGAACTCGGCACAACAGTTCGGAAGGTGCTTTCAAAGAGAATCTTATTAAAGCCGAAGACATTGTTGGTTGTGTGCCCAAGTTCTATGTAAATGAAAGACAAAGGATCGCAATCCCAAAGCTGTGCTATTGTAGGAGCGGAGCGTAGCTGGTACGTCCCCTCAAAAATGCATAATACTTTAAGTAGATCCAGCTGAAGAAATCGCTAATGCAATGCATTCGCAAGGCGAATCTTGTTACAAATGCCACGCTATTCAAAGTGCATTTCTATGCGTTGTAGGTTCTCCAGAGAACGCGCCGTCTAAAGTAATATCCATCTTATAGAGTGCAGTATTTTTTGGTATGATAATATATATAAATGTTGGCGAATGATATATGCCAAACCCACGACAAAATAGTAGCTTGATCATTCTGAAACGTTTGCAAAGAATATCCGCTGACCTTTGCCAGGCGAGGCAAACTATTTGCGCTGAATTATTGACAATATTTCTGATTAATGTGACTGCCAGTGACATATAAAAATATATCTCTAATGGTTCATAAAAGCGTTCTTCATTTTTTATTACAATTTTCCTTTGCCTCCCACGTGTCTTCCAATGTTTTCGCATTGTCGTTTGGCTTGGATTTTTTTCGTTCGATAATTTTAAAGTTCGAATCGCAGCTCAAAGCACTGACGTTGCTTAATAACGGACGTGCGCTGATAAAAAATAATGTTTCACGTTCGGTTTCATCAATGCATTATCAGTTACGTCAACTCAAAATTAATTCCTACAACTCCATCATGCGCACGAAACATTTCTGTGATCTTACATGATTGATGTGCACGGAGAAATTAGTATAATTTAAATGTATAAAAGCTGACAATGATTATACGTGGTGAATTAGATTTAATTTAATCAATAGAAAATCTATTTAACTCTTTAATAATACAAGGAAAAATGAATGAAATTCACCAACTTCCTTCGATTATTCAATCTGCAAGATGAAAATCGACCAGCCCCGGTGTAAATCGCACCTTTCAAATTGCTGGTTATAACCAGTAATATTCTGCAACTACTACTTTCGTAGTGCGATTTGCATAATCCAAGAAAATCATACCTAACTTCTAAGCGAAATTAATAAAGCGGAATAGACGAACGATTGGGAAATCCATCATTGCTTTAACTACAGATATACATCGTTATATGACATATTAACTTTACATAAATGTAAGAACTCAATAAATGATGCTATAAATATTTTAATTTACATATCGTTGTATTATTTTCTTTCACCATAGATTATTGATTAAAAAATTTAAAGGTATCACAACTCGACAGGAAAATAAAAAAAAAAGTAAAGTATTTTTTATATTGAACTTTTTAACTATTTATAAGTAAAGCAGAAACAATCAAGTAGTGCTAATCATATCTTCTTTTTTGCAATACGACTGCCATAAAAATTAGAACAAACTAAATTTAATTTAAATATAATATCATCCTCTTAAAAACTTTCAAGTAATTTTATATTATTTTTAAAAGCAAGGAAAAACTGAATTTATCAACTGTAATTTAATTATTTGAAATAAAAATAGATTTATGTCACTTTGGAGATACAACAAAATAAACTAAATCATATCGTCAATATTATAATTCAATATTTTTATATTATACATGTTTATTCTTATAAATTGTGTGAAACTTTTTACACGCATTATTTATATAAACGACAGATTCATTAGTATAATTAATTACTATTTCAATCTTTATTATGTCGCAAAACTCTTATTATTGTAATGAATTTTTAATTTCATATATGTTACATATATGATTACAGTAAAAAGCACACTCATGTACACAAATAGTATTTGATTATATAAAAATGTAAAAACATATATGGACCATATATATCATTAAAATGCTTATTTTTCATAATAAAGCATTAGAATATTTTAAGCTATATTGCAGTGTTTAAAATATATTTCTTTATTTATTTCTCTAAATTATTAAATGTAAAAAAAATATAATATCAAATTTCATTTAAAGAACAACTTAAAAGTTAAAAATATAATATTTCAGTTTTTAACTAATTGAAGACAATGTTAGAAAACGACATGAAATTACCTCATTTACCTTATAAATACATACACACAGACATAAACATTTGAGCCCCGCAAACCCTTACATGCGATCCCCCGAACACGGTAATTCTTGCGCATAAATTTGTCGAGCCGTAATTATGCCAGGGATACTATTTCACTGTCCGCTGGAAATTACACATCGAAGCGAATGCAAACCAACGCCGCCGAAGGAGCAAACCACACGTGTTACGTTGCAAAAATAAGACGGCTATACGGAACAAATGCTATTAATGAAGTGTGATAATTACGATTTGTATTGGTAATTATGATTTTAATAACTAGGATTTTGACGGATCCGAGGAGATTTACGAAAGATTACGAGCTGCGTTAATTTGTGGTGAACTTGAAAATGAGGAAATGAGAAAATGTAAATGTAATATAATGCCACTTCTTGAGTTTTTCGAAACAACCTACTTCGGATATTTTTCTTCCTTTAAGTTTCTTTTTTTATTATAATCATTACTTTTAACGATTTTTTGCTTACTCTTTTTTTCATTTCTTTTTTTTTAATATTTGATTGTATAAAAAAATATATTTTTTATAAAAGATTGGCTTTTTTATAATCACCATTATATGAGAGAGAGTATTAACAGTTGAATTAAATTTAAAATAAATTTCTTGTTACATCCTGTTTGTTTGAACAGTCTGCTCATGTTTTTTTAACAGCCTGCTCATATTTTAGACAAAAACATGAAATAATATCATTAAAGTCTTAAACTTCTAATATGTTGTATTCATAAAATACAAAAATTAATTATGATACTATAATTATTGTGAAATATCTATTATTGTTATTGGTCTCGTGCTGACTTTAAAGTCATTTTATGTAATTAACACGTCGTGCTAATATATAAAACTTATAAATTTATAGAATATTCAATATTTATACATTCAGATAATGCAAACATCATGAAAAATGAAGTGTATTACCCACATGTCTTTTCAATAGTACATAATAAATTTAATGGAAGAGTGTCACACTTTTAACATATCAAATGTAATGGAATAACTTATTTATCAATTGTGTAATGTGTGACATTTAACAAATTTGTCACGTAACTGTGGCACTTTTGATAGCATCAATGCCTGACTGATTTCCTACCTAAATAATCAATTTCAAACCAGCATCTTAGTTGAGGATGGATGGGAAATAAAATCCAATTAAATTAAATTATAAAATTAAATTGCAAAATAAACATAAAAATATATCGTGTCGAATAAAATGATACTCAAATGACTTATCATGTTCGTTTAATTTGATTTTAAACAATTTCTCAGTTTTCCAACTTTAAAGAAAAAAGATAATTTTGCACTAACACCTTCCCGAATTGGAACATTTGCCCGAGTCGGACACTTACACGAACATTGACACTTTCCTGAATTTGTGTCGGCTAAAGACGCACAAAGTTGATAAAATTGGGTGTACTCTGCAGACCACACGAGAGAAGTATAACTTGTTCGAGACTCGGTACATCTTACAAGTTATATTCACAAGGCACTTTGGCCATGTGTAATAAGTAATACACGTACATAATTAAGACATATATAAATATTTGTTCATAGATTGTACTTGCACAGCACATACACGTACAACTATCCACGGAAAGAAAATATGTAATAAAAATTATTAACCATATTAGTAAACCGGTCACATACTTGAAAAAAATTGAAAAATTAATATCTCAAGTTATCAAAATGTATGAGAGCACGTTGACAACTATTTTCAGCTTTCAGACAATAGTTGACAAACTGATACGTTCTGCTCACTTAAGACGATTATTTTTTTTATTTTATTTCCAGTTTATGGTCAATTTACTAGTACCTTAAAAATTTTTATTAAATCTTTTCTCTCTATATATAGTATTCTATAGTATAGTATAGTATAACTCTGTAGGGTGTTCTTCTAAATATCCACCCGCGAGAAGTTTATACTTCGAAAAAAATCATAACTCCGAAACTGTACCGTACGCTGCTTGAAACAATGAATAAATAATTACAATTTCCTTACAGCTCGCATAAATTGTTAATGAGATTTACGGATAACGCAATTGCGGGCGGATCAAGTTAAAGTGGCTGACACCAACAGGCGGCGTAAGTAAAAATTGACGAAAACACAAGCCGGTTGATGAAAAGCGTAAGCTCTTAAACATTCCACCGGATGAATGTAACGAAAATTCATTCGACCAATCGGGCTAACGAACTAAATAAATAAAAAGTTCGCAAAGGAAAGAGAGCTGAAGGGAGTGAGAAGGTCCGCTGGGCGTTAATTCGTTTCCGAGTACCGACTTAAATCTCCTTCGTTTTGTCCGTGCTAAGTGATTTAGGAGTTCCAATAAACTTTTCTTTTTTTTTTTATTTTTTTATTATTTTTCTTTTTTTTTTGTTCCTTCCTTCTTTCTTTCTTTTTGAAAGACCAAAGACAAAGGTACGGGACAAGTACACCTTGGCAGATAACTATTAGGATGTGGTCAGACACGTAAATCGAGTGACGGCTCTGGCAAGACGAGTAATGGGCAAAGTTCGAACGGAAATCCCATTCCATCTCTGCGTGCACCCTACGTGACTGATGCCGTAAGCCACGAGATTGTACTGCGTCATTGTCCCTGAGCCCCAGGTGTTCTAATCTAGAATTATGATTGTATACGGTACATGGAGTATCATTCCAAGTTACATGTTTGGTTGGTCTACATGAAATTGAAGTGCGCAAGATTACATGACAACGGACATCCGTAAATGTCATAATTAACAGTATTAGATTATTCAATTATGGTGTATTCGCACTGAATAAAATAGTTCATGCTTTGCAGCTGTTGACATTTATCGGAGTAACTTTGTCTATCCTGAAAGTAATCTCACCTTCGTCTCAGAACCCGCATGGAAATAGTAGTGTGGCTTCAACTATAGCACTGAAATGCCACAGATCACCACAGATTTTGCCGCGGTTACTGCAGATTCTACCACAATGAAGTCAAAAACGCAAAGTCATACATTTCGTTATTGTGGCCGATCTGTAGAATTTTTATGAAAACCATAGTTGAACTAGAGTGCAAAAAAATATGATGAGATTGTCAATAAATCTGTGACAGTTCCTTTTTTAAATAAAAACAAACCAAAAATTTAAATACCATCAAGATTTGAACTCTCGATCTAAAATTTATAAGTCATGTATTAAATGATATTAGATTTTTCAGACTACCAGCGATCTTATATAATAGTATGAGTGTGTTTTGGAATTATAGTATCGATCAATGGATGTCGTGATTGGCTGAAAAGCAAGACGTTCGACTTATGACTTGTAATTAAAATTTTCAAGTGTTTTTGAAAAGATCTTTGCCATAGACTCATTGACCCGTTTCTCCACATCTTCTGCCACTGTGGCTCAACTTTGGCTTTCGTCCAAATCCCACAGATCGGCCACAATGGTTGAATACGGAGCTTCGCGTTTTTGACTTTACCGTAGTGTGGTGGAATCTATATGCAATCGTGGCAAAACCTGCAGTTATCTGTGGCAACCTGTAAGGCATTTTAGTGTTACAGTTTAAGTCACGTTACTTTTTCCTGCGCGGACTATTTAAATTTCACGTTTAAACCCGAAGATACTCCTTATCAGTTTGTGAGTTGTTATTATTATTTCATAAGCAATTAAACATATGTAACACATTAATGTTGGTCTTTTGAAGGATAATTAATTTTGTTCATTTTCTCATAATTAATTTAATTTGAAATACTTTTTATGATAGAAAAAGATTAATTCAGTTTAACGTTAAATTATTGGATGCGTTTAGATTCAAGAATTTTAAAATGAAAAACTTACTATTTTTGTCGAAGTATTGAACCACAATTTTAACAGTGTAATAAATGTACTTTTACGAACACGCCTTATATGGACGGAAAGCTATTGGAAGCTTTTATACATTAAAGTAGCAGTAACACGAAGAAAAAGAAAAACAAATTGAGAAGACATGGATACCAACGAGGACAGAATTTTGTGTTCTCATAAAACCGACGATTAAATAAAAATGATTAAAGTAAATTATTTTATGATCTGCAGTTCATATAAAAGAGGAATTAAGTTCTATACATTTAAAAGAACAAATTTCATTTTCTGCATCGCCTTTCCGCTTTATATTTATCAGACAAGGATAAAAATCTTTTGATAGACCTTATTACGGACACCTTTAGTGTTTTAATTTAAGAAGCCCCTAGTAAAAGGATAATTAGTCTGCAAATTTAAAGTATGTTCTAATCAAAATTTAATCAAAATATGCCAAATTTATTCTTAAATTCTACGAACTATTGCAAATTAAAGAAATTAGATTTTACCAGAAACAGATACAATTGTAAATTATTACCATTTAAATATATTAAATAAAATTACTTCGAACGAATCATTAAAATATAGTTATAGAATTGATTAAATCGAACTGTATTAGCCTCGGAAAATTGATTAAGAATAAATGAGGTTTAATCGAATGCGATACAACGATATAATTAAGTCATTTTCTGTGCACATAGAAAGACCTGGGAGAAATTGCACTTAATGTTGAGTTAAAAGAGAAGTTATAAGAAGAAAATAACTTGGTTATAAAAAAAAATAAATAAAAACGACCACATTTCATTCATCGTATTCTATATTATACTTCCCTTACATTCGATGTAGTACTATTATCAATATTATCTGAAATCAATATAAGTTGGTGGAGTGATAAAAAATTCCAATGCTGATTTTATATTTGTTCACTGGTAGAATCTACTTTTCAGTTTCACATACTTTGCGCTCATTTCTCATTTAAATTATTTCCATTCAAAATCATACGTATAAGTACATTAAAACATTGTTTCAACCTTCAACTACTGGTTTCAAAAAAATTATTATATTCACGTTATTATGTTCATTATTCCACTCGAATCCCCATAAATTCTACTTCGAATTCTCGTAGATTCCAATTCAAATCCTCTTAAATGCAACTTCAATTGCACATAAACTCCACTTTCAATCCATTTTAATTCCACTCTGAATTTAAGTAAATCTACGTATACTCTATTTAAATTGTACATAAATTCTACACCGTTAAACTTTTATGATTAATTTGGAATAAACTTTAGATAAGAAAGAGGAGTTCGGATGGTAGTAAAAAGAATTTAGGTCGTATGAAAATTTTACTTTACCTCGTATTTGGCGACGATACACAAAATTTATTTGTCCCCAAACTTTTAATGCAATTTTAAACAATTTCACGAATACTGCAATCGACTAAATTTGTGAAAAATTGCAATCAATATTTTCATCCCAATAACATTATTCAACCGTCTATAATTGCAAATTTTTTTAGCAAACCTACAATCCAAAAATATTACCGAAGACTCTTAATAATGCAAATAACTAGCCAATAAATTACCTTCGCGCCCATCAATCAGTGTTAAGTCTTATAAAATTATCCCTGTACCTCCTCTCACGTGGCGAGCACCAATTAAATATGCAAAACAAATAGCCATATCGGTATCTCCTGGCATAAAAAATGCATTGAAACACACAGATGAAACGCATCACATAATTACATCGATCTAAAAGTAAACAACGGCATTCATGTAAATTTACATAGCAAATTGTAGCCGGAGATACATCGAGCAAACAAATAAATATGCATAAGTTTACATAAATATGCAAAGCGGCGAAATAATGTTACTAAAAACAAATTCAACCAGCGACATTTTATACGCAATTTCGCCAACTTTAATTATTGCGTATCAAAGATTGACGCAAACCATTACGTTAATTAAAGGTCGAAAAGCGCGCCGGCAATCATCATCGAGCCGTTTGTCGCTCGATCGGGTCATTTTGCCTCTCTAATTATCGACAAATTGTGCACAATTTTTGTGCGCGAGCGAGCCGGAACGATTTTCGGGATCACTCCGTCGTGACTTATCAAAACTCATTGAAGTTACGAAAACTGATTCGACGGAAGTTGCGCGCTTGAAACGCGGTGGCAGCGCATGAGAGCACAAATTCTGCTATAAATGTACGAAGTTCACGAGCCAGATTTAAAGAGTGCGCGGAAAATACGGCGGCGAGAGAGCATTACGTAAAACCATCCGTGTGAAAACGCGCCGGAAAAACGAGAGTCAAGAGCAAAAGCGGGTGGTAGCCGGGGCATCGAGCGACCGTTCCCGCCAGCACGCTCCTACGTATCTTAGGAATTATATGTATATGAATAACGGGTGGCAGGACGTGAGCGTGTCTAATGCAAGGCGCCTCGAAATTACCTCGCAACGACTCGGCATCGGGCCTGGGCCGCGAGCCTTTTTTCATAATTACACTTTTCAGACGTTAAAGCACACACAAAAATGTCATTCCGGCGATCGTTAAAGGAAAACAATGTAAAGCGCCTGAGAGCTGGGGGGGTTGGTGGGCGCGGAAGATGATGAAAGTAAACGGAGTAAAAATAATGGGAGGCAGGATTTGCGCGGTTATAAATATGTATCTGGGAGCGTTTAAATGTATTCTACGGGAGACCGCGGACAAAAATCAGATATGTTAAGTCGGTCGGACGCGAATGTTCGCGTCTGTCTGAGTGCGCGCCGATGTCGTAAAGAGTCTCTTTAAAGCGATAGAAGCCAAAGTTAAGAGGCTTTATCTTGACGGACAAACGAAGCGACGCGAAAAAGACTGTCACTACTCGACAATAAGACATCGGAAAACAGCGCGGAACGAGATAATTTGGTATTCTTTAATGGCGGGGCGGTAAACTTTTTAAATTAATAAAGCGTCAGTATTTAGATGCGCCCCTTTGATAGTGCCGGTTTATGCCCGGCATCGCAAATAAAGGATGCTGTTGCGTTTAATTATAAATTGTCGCGGGGTTTTCCTTTTTTTCTTTTTTTTTTTTTCTTTTTTTTTCCATGACAGTTAGAGACGTAAC
>JABFPN010006026.1:0-12161 GCA_022817305.1 Leptoteleia sp. ZL-2020
CATGACAAAAGCATGACGAAAACGTGACCTTAACGTGATTGAATGCTGAAAATTACGAATATAAATCATGTCTTAATATGATCAGATCATGATGTGATCGTGACTTAACCATGACTTGATCACGATTAAAGTATGATCAGAAATGGTCTCATTTTGCTGATCAGTTTTAGATCAAAAATCAATCATAATTTTTTTACCCGGGATATTTTACCTTAATTTTGACATTGAAAGAAAACTTTTTGTTTCACAATCAATCGCTACTATCTCGGTCAATATTTACAATTGTATAAAACAAGTGCCCCATGAGCAATTAATTAAACTATTTTTTTCTTTGTTTCAGGTACGTACATAAGCTGATATTCCGGCGAATCACTTTTCCCAAAAGTAGCAGGTAAAAAAAAGGGAACGCGGCGGGGAACAATGGCCGCGAAATGTTGCTCGCATAATTGTCGACGTGCGATAAAATGGTGGCGGTCGAAGGGGCAGGGGGTGGAGGGGGATGGGCTAATTTGGCGATTCGCTCGCGAGCGAAAATGCGCCCGGTGAGAAAAAGTTGGCCGGGCGTAAAAGCTGTAGTTTACCGTTATCCGCGCGCCTTAAAACTAACAACTGTAATTGCGGGATCGGACGTGCACGTAAACGCGCTCGTATGGCGGTATGGTAATTTTTGACAATGCGCTTTTGGCGTGTTTACGTTCGGAGCGTGGCCATTTAAATTTGCCCCCCCCCCTTTCTCGCCACTGGCGTGTGTTATTTGTTGGCATTTTTTAATACGCGGTTGAACGCTTTTGAAACGTTTCGGCTTGTCCTTGATTCGTTAATTCCCCGGCAACCCGATATCTTCCGTAGCTCGGTGCAGGTAACCGGATCTTCCTTTCGGCGCACGAGAAGAAAAAAAGGAAAGGGGGGGGGGAGGAGGAGAAAAAAGTATAAAATGATCGGCGCCCATCTCGGTGGTCAACCAGCCGGGTGTTTCGCATGCGAGTGAGAATCGCTCGGAGCGTCTCGGCGATCGAGAAAGTTACTCTTAAACGCCAATAGCCGGCCTGCGGAATTTATTTTTCAGCACAAAAATCGCGCCTTTAAAACTTAAGTGGAACGCACGAATTCGCTATGACAAAAAAAATTGCACATCCGTTACAAATTAGCGCGCCAGTTCAAACGCTCGCTTTTACTGCGCCGCTCCAGCTTCCCCCCCCCCCTTTCCTCCTCTACCTCCAGTTCCCTTCAACCCGCGTGTACTTTGCGCGAAGTTTTCGTCGCCAACGCGACAGACCCAATACGCGGCTTTCTAATGTTTCGCAATTGCTATTTCGTTTGAATTCGACAAATTTGTCCGAATATTATGTGGTATAAAGATTCAGTTCAAAGAGTTCATGGGGAAACAAAATTTAAATTCAAGTGTTTGTTGAAGTAATGCAACATTTCAAATAAATTGCATTAAAATTTGGCATACATTTGGCATACAAGTATGTTCCTAAATTGGCTTCTCGGGTTCGACTCCAGTTCATTATAGAAAAATTTAACAAAAATATGTTTTTTGTTTTATTCTTTATTATATATGGAATAAGGAGTCTAAGCAATACTAAAAGAACTTTTACTACTGACAGATAAAATATATAGTTAATATTTATACAAATGAACTATTCAGCTGCGAGAATCAGAAAAAAAAAAATTATCTACCAAAGTTTGTACGAAAGAGATAAACACTTTCGATTATACTTGTTACACGAATCAGATAAATGTTTTATATACACTGTAAAGTAGTACTTGACAATTAATGTATATTTACTTTAATTTAAAAGCAAAACATATAAATTGAAAGATTGTCTTTAATCATTTGACGAGAAACATAACCTATGGGTTACAATTTTCGTATCTCATATATGAGAAAAAATTATAATTTAATTATTCTAATAATAAACTCAGACTGAGTTACCTTCGAAATGACGCAATATATATTAAAATTAAATTTCTCATAAAATTTTTTTCTTATCTCTAAATCTATATTACAATTTTCAAGTGTAACTTCAATTTTTCAAGATATACATTATAAAGGTGAAGCTAAATACCTTATGCTTTAAATCAAATTCATTACAAACTATAATTATTTCAATAAAAATCCCACGCGAGAATAAATTAAGCCGAAATTATTGCTCGCACTCTAAAATGTGCATATATTAACCATTAATTCAAACCGACATTACAAGTATTCTAATTTAAATTCGACTCAGCGTGTACGCGATATAAAATACAATTTTTCTCCCGCAATCAAATCATTTAATTTAATCTCATTCGTGAACAATTTTCACGGATTTCGGCTCGTGGCAATAACACTTTCATAATCAATTATTAATATCACGTGAACGCGTGATAAACCGTGGAACGGTGCCGCGAACAATAAAAAAAAAAATAAATAAATTGCTGCGACAATGAGAGTAGATAAAAGTTATTACATAAATTTAGGAAGAGGCCTTGACGTTGGCTCAAAAATGTGATTATCATTTTCAATGGCACACCGGATACCTGAACGGAATTGCTAAAGCGCACAAATATTATGCCCCGTGCGTTTTTTTTCTTTTTTTTTTTTTTATACGAACAATTAGACGCTTTGGCATTGCGTTGCGCAATCGCAAAATTTCGCGTTGCAAAATCGCCGCGGCTTTATAAGTGGCCAGTCTATATTTCTAGCCATAAAATTATTTAACCAAAAATGATGTTTGATAGGTGCGTGGCTGAAATTTTAACGGTCACGGCCACGTTCGATTGTTTAACGCAAAGCTAAAGAGACGCGGGGAAAAGTCGCGCCCAACGCGGAACAATTACGTACGATTTGGCGCCGAAAATGATTATGCCTTTGGGCGAATCCGCCACGTCATATGGCAGACGCGTGTCAAATCAAGCGGAAGCGATATGCACACACTGGGTGCAAAGCGGTGTCGGAATTTTAGGCGCTGGAAAAGAGAAATATTTTGAAATTTACCACGCATTTTATCGGCGTTCGACGATTAAACAATCGTTACGTTGGGCACAAATGTTGAAAACTTTTCAAGTATTTACGTATCGAATGTCAGCTTTACATTGCGTGCAATTTTTAAACACGCTTTTCGTTGTCTCGGCATAGGTAGCTTTCTAAGAATAATTGTCAACAAATTGGTACATTTTGCTAACTTAAGATAGTAATTTCTCAAATCTTGCAATTATACGACCAGTTTACTAACATTTCAGTAATTTTTAATTATCTTTTCTCCTCATCAATATTATGATTTTTCACTTTAATTTTACAAATTTATGAATACATTGTAAAATTTTTTATTGCACTTTTTTGCAACATTCTCCATCATGTCCTCAAATTAAAACGAAAAATTTCAATTTTTTCAAATCTTTTCTCTCGGTGTATTTCGTAACTTTTACCGTACTGTAAGTACCGAACTTTCGTGCCCTAGTTTTATTGAAATAAAGTACGATATACTTATGTATATCTCAATTTATCGACGATAACAGTAATGGATAATTTTATTTGTTACTCTGTTAATTGCAACTTATCTACGTACAACCGAATTCGATTGAATAGATACTAATCGTGATTTCACAAGTGTGGGACTGTCGTAATTTCGACGTTGATATCTTTTTAATTCGCCAAATTATAAATTCAATCGAATGCGACTTGATTTGACATTGTTAAATAATAAAAATTTAACCGATCGAACGTTACGGTGCGCAAAAATTAATCGTCATTATGGTGACATTCAATTTTGCACGATTAACATGCGGAGTGATTTTCTGGCGATATAATGGGAAACAATTAAATACGCCGTTCCAGCTCGTAAAGTGACCCGACAAATAGAGCTTTTTAGTTTCAGTTTAATAGAAGGCATTGAGAATGATAAAAATATATGGGTTGTTATAGTGAAACATAAATGTCGGTGCGAAATGCCGAAATAAATATCTTAGGAAAAATGAAATGGCACCGTAGCATACACTTATCCTTAATGTCAGCTTCCAGTTACGAATAATGAAATTTACAGTTCAACTCGTAAACCATCCCATTAGAATCACGACGAGATGAATTATATAATTTATTATTGTAATTGAGAATGTGAAAGTGGAATGGAGATGCACGAGAAGTACGTTTAAATCCAGTCTAAGTTGATTGATTTGTCAAACCCATAAAGTCAAACGGGAGTAAAATAAAATAAGATCATTCTAAGCAAAAGTGAAAGAAAAAGTGGAAATAAACACGAGAGGGAATAATATACGAAAAAATGTAAAATAAGATGATATAAATAGCAAAGATCAATCTTGAGATTGGGATCGCGAATTGGATATTTGAATTGGCTATATAAAATGGATAAAAATATCTCACGACGGTAACCAATAGAATGGTTCAGTCTAATCGGATCAAAAATTTTTAATTCTTGTCACAGAAAATAATATAAAGAGGTTCAGCGTTTATTTGCTGTAACTAAATTTGCCAGAATTATTTTGTAAATGTAATGAAATTTCCAGAAGGGAAAGTGAAGATGGCTTAGTAATACTAGCACCAGTTTGATGTCAGACTCGGCGATGCTCGCAATTTAAGAGGTACATTTTTTCACCAATACCAGCACAGTAAAAAGAAGTTAGCTATCGAAGGGGTGTCTTTTACACGTTCACGTTTTTTCTCTTTTTTTTTTTTTTTTTTTTATTTTTTCGTCCTTCAACTTATTTTGTCACGTCCTATTTGAATTTGGGGATGTCATTGGAAGGTCAATTGTAGCAGATTTCTAATATAACTGGACATTTTAAAATTATTGTGGCAATATCAAAAAGTAGTGGTTTTAAGTAAGGAAAAGTGATTATATAAAAATAAAAAAAATGTTACAATACATGTACCAACTTTGATAAATATCTGATGACTTTCTGGTCCCTTTTGTCAACCAGTGCAACATTGGTATAAACTCAAAAAGTCTTAAAGATTTTTGTAGGATTTTAAGCAGAATTATAATAGTTCCAAAGTTGCTGATAGACTTTAGCAATAAATCCAGTGAAGTAATAAATTTGTCTCATCGATGTAAAAAGAGTTCTGTGCAGAACTATATAATAGTTGTTGCAGTCGTTATATTTTATTTGACGCAGAACTCAAAACAATGTTGGACAACGTTACTTTACGCAACTCACTCATTCTTTTCAGTTTCCGTTTGTATCCGTTATAAATACACGTGCAAAGCGCGAATGATAATTTGCAACACAAACCAGAAATCATTACAATTTCAATTGGAAGCCTCGCGCAGTTTGAAACGTGGCGCACTGAAAGAAAAAGAGGTTTGAATTAAACGATATTCGCTACAATCAACTCCATCGTGAACTTAAATACGATTAACTTCATGCTGAGTTTTAAACAAATGAACAATATTTTTCAGTCAGGTGATATTCGTGGAGTACAGTCAACTCCACAAATAACTTTTAACAAGTGATACTTAATCTTTGATTTAAGCAACGCGTAATTTTGATACAAACAGTTTTATTTCTTGAATATAAAAACCGTAATTTATAAAAATAATTTAAAATACAATGGGATTTTTTTGAGTTATCATTATTTACATGTATTTGTGTGAATTAATTTTATCGGGGCAAGCTGCGTATTATATATTTCAATTACATTTAAATTCATTCTTATTCATATTAAGAGAATGTATTTATCCTATTTATCCGCTAAACATTATCGCATACATAATTCGCAATTGCTGAGAATCGAACACATACCTAACGCTATCGCAATGTTGTAACGCAAGTACCCTAACCACTACGCTACGGAACGCTTGATATTTTTTCCTAACTATGAGCCAATATATTTTCCCTGGCTATGAAATGGCTATATGGGATCCCGTACGTTAAAAACTTCGTGGAGTTATATCAACTCCGCGAATCTTGATTTCAGAGCTGGTTGGGATTCGTTGAAGAAAACTATAACAAGTGCTAGATGGAGTACGTTGTAGCGAATATTTTTACTTGTTTTCAGCATAATTCAGTTGATATTAACAAATCATACGCAAGCTCACTATGGAGTTCACGGTAGCTCATAGATTTTTCTCAGTGTAGAAAAAAAATCTGAGCCGGCTTTTATTATTGAAGTTATATTTAATACCCTTCAAAATGTTTATTGAACCAGAAAAAAAAACCCTCCAAAAAGATCAAATTTTTTCAAGTCAAAGATGTCACTCGTGCTTTCACATCGAACATTATTAAACTTAAATACAATGCGCAGCCAGCAGCCATTCCGATGGAATGATTTGCGTTTGACAATGGTCCGCGGACATAAAGAGAAACCGATTAGATCAAAAAAGGTGAGAACGAGAAAACGCCACTTATCTTTTTCCTGCTGCGGGTTGCGATTCATTTCTCGCTCTACGGTGGCGGTGTCGTAGGATCTTCAAGGCGAGAAAAAGGGGAACCGCATAATCGAGGGACTCTCCATCAACGTCGCGCACCGGAAGGGAATCATATTTTCTGCAATGAGAACGCGCGTTTTTCCGGCTCGCTCTCTCGCTACACGACCTATCCACTTTTTTTCAGTTAGAAACGCACAATCAGAACTTAGTCCATTTTCCACCCTCGACAAATCCGAGGAATACACGACCGGGCGGAAAAAAAGGGCCGACCTTGTTTTGCTTTTCCCGCAGTCTCCCCGTAGTATATGTTTCTTGCGTCGACCGCCCGTGATTCTCGAGATTTCTGCAGGCACACGATAAAACGCCATCGACGGCCAACGATTAATCCTGCAGGACATGTCGCTTAAATAAAAAATGATGCGCGCAGAAAGATCGCGACCGCTTAATATCTCCCATCACAGCAAAAAACACAACTCCTTCAACATCTTTTTCTTCATAAATCTTCAGATAAAGCGATTTCGTATATGAAATCCCCGCGACGGCTTATAAATTTATCTTCAGCCATTCTTATCAGCGATAACGTTTTATTACTGACTTAATTAAAATTTTCGTTGGTTAATTTTCATCGCACGGAAGGTTCGCGATTAATTGGCTCGGCGATAAACTTCGTTTTCACTTGCATTAATATTGCTTTGGTTTATACCGTAGGATTTAAATTGCGATTTTCATGGGAATATTTTTGTTGCGATGAGAAAGTGATAACATAATGTCGGCTGCGGTAATATTTGCTTAGTGTCATTTAAATAAAAGATCTTTAAATTGGGCGTATGACATTTTATCGATTTCGAGAAGTTGTTAAGTTATAAAGGAAAAAATCCCCGTAGCTTTATAAGAATCATAACGCAGTGATTCACTCAATTTGAATGCCCCTCCTATAAATTGATATTTAAGCTCCCATATCGTTCAGCACATTTTCCCATAAAAAAAAAACTTATAAACTTCGTTCGTTTCTCCTCGGTGTATTAAATTGCTTTACAAAATGTCATTCGAAAAAGAACTTTTAAAATTAATTGCAATATATGTTCTGGGTACAAAGGAGGTTTTTTTATATATTTACGATTAAATAAGATTTTATACAATTCTAACAAATTAATAGATTTCCTATTTTTTATTTTATTTCCCTAAATGTACTCCATTGAAATTTATCATCTATGATAAACAATTTGACACTGTTAAATAATATTTTGACAAGTAAATTAACTTTATCCGCGTGCAAGTAGGTTATTGTTTTAATAGGCTATAAATTGTTTCCAACATGACAGCACGTGGAATTAATTGTTCCTGTTACGGAAGATGCATCATTTTATACATATATTTACTCCGATTCATTCTATGTAAACGGCTAAAAATAACGTATCAAAGAGCAATAATAATGTAAGAGTCTACGGCTTTTTGTATCATTCATTTCGAGATCAACAATGACTTTTCCGGCGTACACACAAAAGCCAAAATTAATTGGCATTTCATAACAAAATACAGCAATAATAGACGCATAATGAAGATTCGCGTGCAATTAATTGCATAAGTCAATTATTCGAATTTTACGACACTTTTATGATGAATTCATAAAACGAATGTAAGGATAATAAAATAATAATAAAACTATTGTCCACCAGTCATTATTTAAATTAATCGACGAACACACAACATATTCAGAGCATTGCACGCTACTTTGTAATATTAAATTGATTTTCTATTTACTGAAATATACGTCCAAAGCGCGGATCTTTATTCGATCGTATAAACGCCCATAAAATATGTTCGAAACAGTCAAAAGTCATAAACTGAAATCCAATCGTGCGGAATTTAACAGTAGGAAAATTAAACTAGCCAAGCGTCGATCCAGATGCCTTTATTTGTTATACGACAAAATTATAATCCCCCGACCCGGCAGTCGGTTGGCGAGATCGCATTAACGTCAAGTCGGACATCTGGTAAATTGAAACGCCCGAAAAGTGAGCATCGCAATTTTCGGTTGCCGTGAAGTTGGTTCGTTTTACGTACGCGCCATTCAGTCCGAAAAGCAGGCAACACTTGCACGGTTGGGGAGGTAAGGTCCGTTTGTGTACGTAACAGTCACGAGCGAGCAAATTAAAAAGCCGGCCGTACATCGGCAGGCCGATCGTCGTCTATCCCAGCGGCCGGGCTAATTAATTGCAGAAGCCGCAGTCAGAGCGAGCGCTGCGCCGAGCGGCGGGAAGGAGAAGAAGAAAGTAACGAGGCGAAGGGGCGATATTCGCGGTAGCGAGCCGCCGACGTGGCGGTCGTCGATTGACTTTTTGCTCCTCCGCCGCTGCGCTCCCCCACCCCCCCACTCACCCCGCCGCCCGCGCTCTTCTTCGCCCCGAAGACGAAGAAGCCCCGCGCGACTCCGACTCGGCCTTTCTTTTGTCCCCCTCCCCCCTTTGCCGCGTGTCTTTTTCTACCCGTGGATCCGCGGAGCCGAGAAAGTCCAAGACTCACTGGCACCGGGGAAGCAGCGGCCGCGCATTGTCTTTGTGGTTTATCGCTCGGCCCGCTTGCCAAGCCGCGGAGTCTGGTCAGCACCGCGACCGCGACACAAGTGGACTAAAGGCACTTCACGTCTATTGCAACGCTTTCATTCCACCCGTACGATGTCTCTTTTCAGCTTTTAATGCTGAATGTACACTACTTCGACGTGTTCGTAACTTTTTTTTTTTTTGAAAGAAACACCCGAAGACGGGCGATTCGTTTTAATGAATCACGTGAAAACTGCTAAGGGTGGATGAATTTAGGAATTTTGAATGCGCAGATGGAGAAAAAGTTCAGGTCGAATTCACGCTGTCGCTCGTAAAGAGATAAAATTTTTTTAAACTTTTCGTAAGGACAATGGAACATTCATGAAGTAAACCTTCTTTTTTTCTTATGGTTAATGATTATATCTATTTAAAGGGGGTTTATATAATTTAAAAATATGAGATTTGCTGCCGTGGGTTAGTAACGTTTGTGAAAGAAAATTTTACAAAACGGAAAATTTGATCAAATGAAGGCGAAGAAGTTAATTAAATTTTTCGTACAAATTTATTTAACTCTTCAAATAGTCTACGTAGGTTGCAAAGAACGAAATATAGTAGATACCCAGGTAGAAATTTTGCTAGATTTTCGCTAGCAGTGGTTAGATACTTGCAAGTTTTACGCTAGGAATTCTATTCTAGATTAAATCGCAAGATGTTTGTTAATATTTTGCAAGTTTAAACTTTTCTAGATGAAACTTAAATTTTTCTGGATAAATACTTGCAAGTTTAACTTGCAATTTTCTTATTCGATACACACAAGTAAAACTTTTAAAAAACTAGAAGTAGTTGCGTGCGCAACAACATCAGAAATTGTCAGCTGATTAATTATTAGTGAACTGTGAATCAATGATAAAACAAATTTTATCACGTAAGTACTGATATTTTATTAACTTTAAAATAAAAACAAAATGAATTTTGTAATATATATAAGTATAAGAGACACTGTTGATAATTTTGATTGCATGTGTTTACTTTTTTTTCGGCTAACCTATTTTTGCTAACAAAAATTTCTGAAAGTATGATATTTATAAAATTTTAAGAATACATATAAAATTATCAATAATGATTGTTGTTTTTCTTTTGTTTGATTTTTTCATTTAAATATTATTTTACATCTTGAAATAATGTATATTTTTATATTATTGAAAAATAATTATTTAATTTTAAACTTGTCTTTATTAATTGACACCGTATATAATATTTTATTACCTTATATATATTATATTAATAATATAGAAATAGACAAAATCTTTCTTCCTATTAACCTGACAATTTTAAATTTTTTATACAAATGTTATGGACAGCGAAAAACAGACATATTACAAACAGTAATTGGTAAACAAAATGGAGCAAAAGCGAAAGCAGACAAGGGACAGAGTGAAAAAGTATAGGAAGAAGCTAAAAATAGCAGAATTGTCAAGTACATATTAATATGTTCTAACTATAACTTAAACATCTATTTTTTGTCTTTTAATTATGTTTTATATATATTTATTCATTTATTTAATATAATATATACTATATGAAATATCAATACTTTTGGAAAAGTACGTCATAAAAACAGATTATTTTATTTTTAATTGCAGGTGTAATGAAAGATCATAACTCAAGTAAAATGTGTAAAAATTACAACGATACTGATGAAAGCAATACTGAAGAAGTTACAAATGTAGAAGAAAATAGTTATACACACAATGATCATAATAATGATGATAACGAAAATCACAATGTTAATGCAAATTACAACACAAATAATGATTTAAATGATCATTTGATGGAACAAAATGATGAAAACATTGAAATAATGTTAAATACAGAAATAATAGATGATGAAATTGAAGATTATTATAGTCCTGATGAAGAAGGTTCCTTTTTTCACAATGAGGATTCAGAAGACCTTAATGAATTACAAAATATAGTGAATGATGTGGACGAAATTGATGAAATTAAGGAAATACGAGAATGGGCTAAAACTTGCAACATAAAACACACACATTTAGATCAATTATTATTAATATTAAGGAATCGTCTTTTGCCTTCATTACCAAAATGTAGTAAAACATTTTTAGGAACCAGTTCAGCAAAATTTAATATTGAACTATTTGATGATGGAGAATTCGTGTATTTTGGAATTTTAAAAGGTTTAAAAGCATGTGTAAATACTAATCTTCACGAAGATATCATTAAATTACAAATTAATGTGGATGGAATGAAGCTATTCAAATCAAGTGTTAAAGAATTTTGGCCCATTCTCTGCAAAGTAGACTTTAAACATGATATATATTATCCATTCCCTGTTGCCATTTACTGTGGAATTGGTAAACCAAAAAATATTGAACAATTTTTACAGAAATTTATTGAAGAAATTAACTACTTGCGCAATGGCATTGAAATACATGGAAAAATGTTTAGAGTTGAAATAAGTTGTTTCATATGTGACACTCCGGCACGTTCTTATCTAAAGTGTATTAAAGGGCATAACGCATTTTACGCATGCGAGAGATGCAATATAAAGGGTAATCGTTATAAAGGTAGAACAATTTATTGTCTACAAGGGGAACTTAGAACAAATGAGTCATTTGTAAATAAAGAACAAGCTGAACATCATCATGAAAATACTCCATTATTACGTATTGAAAGTAAAATAGATTTAGTTTCAGATTTTATAATCGACTTTATGCATCTCTGTTGTTTAGGTGTAATGAAAAAACTTTTAGTTTATTGGACAACAGATTTGCGATATAAACTTAGTCGAGTACATCGAAATTTATTAAATGATAGATTAAAAAACATCAGAAAACAACTACCTACTGAATTTTCTAGAAAACCACAATCAACTGAATATTTATGTAATTGGAAGGCAACAGATTTCAGATGTTTTTTATTATACATTGGACCTATTTTTCTGAAAGATATTTTACCTCAGAGTCAATATAAGCATTTTTTATTGTTTCATGCAGCGTGTAGAATTTTGTGTCATCCTGGTCTAGCTACGGAAAAAAATGAACAAGCAAACTCATACTTACAAAAATTTGTTTATTAAATAGGCAATGATAGGAATAAAGGACAAGTTTATGATGATGATTTTTTAACAATTAATGTACATAATCTTCTACATCTGGCAGATGATGCCAAACATATGTGTGTTCATTTAAGTAAAATTACAGCATTTCCATTCGAAAGTCATTTGGGT